>AXCM01000616.1:0-59155 GCA_000473375.1 Anopheles culicifacies | reverse complement strand
TTAAAATAGAAAAAGAACCAAAAAAAGTACAGCGACCTGGGCTAATCCCTTCGCCACAGCAGGTGAGAATATTGCAAAATTCCACTCATCCGCAAGGAACAATGTTCTCAAATCGTGGTAAATGGAATTTTCTACCCAATTTAATGTTCCTTCCCTATTGTTGTTTTTTTTTTTTCTTTTGGAGCGTTGCTCGTTTAACGCCAGCACCCTCATGTACGGATCTTGTGTCACTTAGGTGTAGGCAAATATTTTGCATATTACGTTGGCACCTTGATCGTTTATCATGCGTATGGAAGGTGTTTGCGTAAGATTTTCGGGCTTCGGTACACGTACTTTACAATGTTAAATTGCCGTATAGCATATGGTATTGGAAAGCTTTCTTCTCTGCACTGTCGGGTTAAGCGCCGTGGAAGTGAGCTGTTTACGTTGAAAAGTGAAGTTGTATTGTTTAATTTTGCCTAAATTTTAGCTTCTTTTAAATCGGTACTACAACCGATTCGTTAGTTATTGTCTGGCTATTAGAGATACCTAATGAAAACGATACTTCCAAAAAAATTCAATATATTAATGCAAATAGTCGAAACAGGTATTATCAATACTTCAACACACATAATTTAGGCATATCCAGATAATAATGCCATCACAACAATCTCCAAATTCTCAATCATGAGATATTCTTTTCATCATTAATTTACTGGGACTGATTTTAATGATTAATATAAAAAAAAACTTATATCGTATATCTGTCCCAAACATATTATCTCCCATTTATGTGACTCCCACCATCGCTGTGTAAAAAAATACATATGCAGAAATCTGATTGCGATTGTTTCGAACGTGAATCGAACAAAAAAAAATCGAAACAACCCTATGAATAATGCACAGGAAACGTTTCGCTCGTCGTTTGACATGGGTGCATCAGGCCACTGATTTGGGGTCGTATTTCGTGCTGCTTTCGTGCAGCCATTGTTGCTCGCTGTGTTTCGTTTTTGTACCACCATTCGCAGCAAGTGAGCTTATTTATGTTGCCAAACCCCGTGATCCGTACAGGGCGGATCCGATTACAGGGCGGATGGTGTGCGATGTTTATCACACGCAACACCCAACGAGTGCTAGTGTTGTACGTTATTGTGCGGCTTATTGGGCATTGCAGGTGATAAATTGGAGATAAACAGCAAGATAAGCGGCGATAAACATTTATCTGTACCGGGGTGAGGCGGCACGAACTTTGAAGCGTGCTAGCCCACCAAATGCAGGGACAGTTGTTAATGGGTGTAGAGTGTCGGTACAATGGCAGTGTGGCTCTTTAATACTTTTACGGTCCCTAGAGCGGGTGAGTCAGGTGAGTTAAAGTTGGCAGATCAGTTGATTTTAAATTAGGGGTTTAGCTGACGTATTATGGCACTATAAATTATGACACTTAATTTATCTCCCTGCATTATATTTTCGATTAGATTGTCGTTTGAGCACGAGCGCTTGAGGAGATGTAGATTTTATTCATTATTTTCAATCCAATCGCAGTGGATAATGTTGTGCTGGCATTAACAGGTTCCTCGAATCGCTCGTCTCATGGATTTTTTGTTCCATCCCTATCTGATTCTTTTCTTTTCTAGATATATTTATATAATATAATGACAAATTCGTACAGTTAAGCACATTTATTTCCATTCTTTGCTCCAAAGGTCGTTTAATGTGGCATTAGTTGTCTGAATGAATTTTAATAAACGCTTACTTAACTTTCTAAAATCTCTTTTCAATAATTTTTAAATATTATAACATTACCTCAGTATTATTTCTATTTTTCTTCTTCTATGGCTCTACCACCTTGAAAGGTCTTGGCCTGCCATTTCTGACTTCCGTGACTTGAAGTAACCCGCAGCAGGATAGTCAGTCCTGCGTACGAGGGAACGGCCCAATTTTTACAACATCACAGCTCTCCGGAAAACTAAGCTGGAGCCATTTAACTTTCCTACCGAAAAACATCGCTCAGTTCTTTCCTTCGATTCCGAAAACCGACTGTCAGAGTTCTCCCTCGATAGCTTCCAGTAATGTTCACTTTGCAAATAAGATAGCTGCTGTTTCCGTGCTAGCCAAAATATTCCAAACGGCAAAAAAAACAAAAATCTTCAAAGCTTGTTCTATTTTCGATCTACAACGAACCAAATCGTTACTTTCGTTGCCTGTAAATCGCTGCCAACATGTCACATGAAACGCTAATGAAGCAACGTTTACAAAACGAATGAGCGGGAATCGATGGGTAGAGTGTGCAAGATTGAAATGTTGAGGTAAAGTAAGTTGACAGATTACACGTTTTGCTGTCTTTTGGGAAGATGTTCAGATGTGCCGCTTCCGTTCAGACGAAAACACTGCAAACAGCTACCATAGCAGAGAACGTAAGAACTGAGCAGCTTAAAAGTGTTCTTTTCTCGTATGGAGCCATGCAAGGGTTTACTCACATAAAAGCGCACCCGACTAAAGGCAAAATAGTTTGTTGGTTGCCAAAAGCTGAAAAAGAAACATGGCTACTAACTACCATGCCCCGCAGCTTCACATTTCGAGTAACATGAATCATTGGCTGTGTAAATCATTTTTATGTACAACCTCCCCTTCATTCCCTTTAAAATTTCGACCAGTTCCGTTTCCTCCTGCTGCTGCTGCTGCTGTAGCATAATTTGTGGAAAACTTCAAATATAACTTCCTTCTGTCTGCGTGCCCACTGTGCCACTATTGCCGCACAGAAAAGGGTGGAAAAAGATGTGACCAGCCAGAAACTATATTCCCGTTTCCAAAGATTCGCGATCGTAACGTTGGGAAAAGTTTATCTAGAGCGTGACGAAATGGTTCGTAAGTTTGCTGATTAGTTTAGTTGCTCCATCGCCCTAATGCATGATGCCCGGACAGTACGGTGGATGGGAATGGTTTTTCAATCGTTTATATTTTGGGAAGGAAATTTTAAGTTGCTACATCTTTCCGCTACTAGTGGAAGAATTTTGAGTAGGAAAAGACGACGATAAAATCCAATTCTGTCATACCGTCTAATGCATCCGCAGCACCGCTGCACTCATGTAATGCTAATTTTTCTTAACTTGCTGACCAATTTGCTTGACCGGTTCCGGTGTGTAGGACACCCGGACATTGCTTGCCTGGAGCAATTTGCTCCGATCGTTTCCCCGCACCTTGTGATGTTCATCGAGCCCATAATTACGGTGAAGAAATTATACAATTTGTCATACGTTGCCATTGCACGAGCAACTCATCCTACAGCAAAGTGTCCGGATGTGGTCAGAAATGGCAGTTCCCTGTCTCTGTGCCTGTGTCTGATCTTTACCAGCACTGGGTACGGTTTTGTTTTTATATAGGTCATTTGTGAAACTTTTCTTTCCGTTTCGTTGGGCAACCGGACATGGCCAGCTTGTACGTATATGTTGTATCGGTAACCGGGGAGAGGACAATGTTCGGTGAAGCTAATGTGGACGAAGCGGAAAAGTTTTGCGGTCGGATGTACGCTAGAACCAATGCTGCACGGGAAGCAACCAAGCGGTAGTGGAAATGGCCTTTGATGGTTTTTGAGATGGCTTCAGGAGATCCTAACAGACGACACAGTTCCTCCGGGGTTTATTGCAACTTGCAAGAAAGTAAAATCTCATCCATAGTTGTTGTGTTTTTTCTTCTTGTTGTTAACGTCTGTCAAACTGTGTGTGTGTTTGTGTGTTAGGTTTTGCTGGAATGGCTATGCATAAATTTTTTGCTTCACAGCATAAAACTTGAATCGTCACGATAAGAAGAGAAATGGTACCGGCAAATGACAGAAGAGTTCAATTTCACTTGGCTACAATATTAGCAAGAATACATTTCGAATACTTTATCGCTTTTAGACTTCTAACTCTACACAATATTATACACTAATGTATTGCAGGAGCCTAAAAGTATGAAATTTTCAAGTAAAAACTCTTCACACAATTTTTGAAAAACTTTTTATCATTCGGAAATATCTTTATGGTTTAGGATGTTATGAAACCAGTCATAACATACATTGTGCAATCCATTAGCTTCTAAGCAAGTGAAACAAATATTCGAAATTGGTGTTTCGTGTCAGCTACAAAGCAGATTCAAATGTACATCAAAACCTGCGCCTTAAATGGAATAAGCAACTTCATTACCAGTATATAGCCTGAGATATAAACTTACGACCTCAACGAGATACTACATTATGAGCTCGATTAGTGTTGCCGGTCCCTTTCAAAGTACCTAGTTTGGTAAATCCCTACATTGTTTCACGCTTTGTTACCACCAAAAAGGAGAACGAAGAAAAAAAGGCAACACCCGATTTTGGGATACATCATTACCCCGTCGTAAAAATGCATATCTTCTACGACGGTGCATGCTCGTCGTAAACACGATGCAGCCACACGCCTGCTGTCCCTTCCGAAATTGGGTTCATATGTGTGTGTGTGTGTGTGTAGTTGTGCATCCATAAACTGCGCTGCGCTTGCAGCGCTGTCCATAAAGTTGAAAGACAAATCTTATGCATGATATTTTCTAGATTCACCCGTCCAGATTATGGCCCTAGTAAAAACCAACCATACAGTGGCATCTGTGCACAGCACCGGGAACGATAGACCGGTCCGGTTCGATGAAAGTGCACAGCACATGCAGTGTACGCTGCCGTCCCGATGTGGTTGAGTTGCTTTTTGATGAACTCTTGGTACGTGTTGGCACGAAAGAAAGTTTGTGGCTGAGCAACAAAAATTCAACTGGATGCTCGGTGTGCAGTTTACAACCGAAAATGCTTGCAATAAAAAAAATCCCTGCTCAAACCAATTGATTTGACAGTCTTCCTCCCAACAGATATCGCACGTGGTGTAATAAAGCTTGATTGGAAATGGTTCTAAATTTTGTGCTTTATATTTTAATGATTTAAAGTGCGATATGAAAGAATCGTTTTTTTTTATTTAGCACAATAATTCTAGCAAACCAAACAAACGCATTAAAATTTTAATAAGCAAATTGTTCTTTACACAACGACAATCTCCCTTCACTGTTATAAATGATGTGTTGATGTAGTGTATAAATGGTGCTAAATGAAATAAGAAAAACATTTCGCATCCCTTGTAGGCAACACACTAAAATGGGGTCGCTTAAGGCAAGTGTTCTTCACGGTGAAACACACTTACAACGAAACGTCCGGTCGTAGAACGGAAATTTATTGCCTGAGACAACACGAAGCTCCCCTTTATTAGATGGTGATCGATCACCGGGGTTTTTTTTCCCTTCATTCTCCATGTGTAACGAGAAGAGAAGGAAAATTCCCATCTCAACTCGCTCCACTTCCAAGCCCAGAGGGTGTAACAGCCGGTAGACCTGCCATCATTTAACAACCGACCGACATCACTTGACCAGCTTGTCTATTTGGTTTTGATCGTGCCATCATTTTGGTTGTTCAATTTTCGAACCGACACTCCCGGTTGACCTCGAACAGAGCTCCAGCTCGAACCGGACCACCATCAGCGGAAGTAATTGTGATGGATAATGTTGGCTTCGGGCGTCAGGCCACTTTTTCGGGCCAAGCATCATCTATCCTTCATTAACTCGCGAAACCAATCGAAACCGGAACGTTGTGACCATTGAGCCCAAAACACCCATTCCTGCACGTGCCAGAACACGTGCCTGCCTGGCCTGTGGGCTGAGATGAGGCAAGAAAACAACCAGCGCTGCGAACAACACGACACCACCGTGAAAACAAATCAGAGCTGGTTTATGGTTTAGAAATAAATTTCCTAACAAAAAGCGACGGTTGAATGATGGCGCACCGTCAGCATGCACACAAACGTGCCTGTGTCGGTGGCATTCTGATTTAACGGCCGCACATAATACCTAATGCCACCGCGATAGGATGCATGAAATTGCACGAATATTTATGCCCGAACCGCGGACCACTTCTCATGGCTCACGGTGACCCTGCTAATTAATATCATTCAGTTTGATTTCCTCACTATCTATCTAGCGCTCCGGAGCGTTTGGTGCGTGACCGGAACCGAAATAGATAGATAGAGGTGCGCTTACGCGATGACTTTAACCACCGCGAGCTATTGTGATGTGCAGCCGGTGCCCCATTGGTACACCCTTTCGCTAATGAACCTTAGCTGAAATCAAATTTCCACCCCTCCAAGCGCTGAGAGGATGCAAGGAAATGGGATTTTATTTGTTCGACGATGGGGGGGGAGCTCCATGCTATATGCCGATGATGTGAGTTCTGTGTAGATGTAACTCATAATTAACGATCGCGAACGGAACCCAGCGCCATTCATCATCGTTAAACAGCGGATGACAAATATCGGTTCCTCATTTCGGACGATTGAGCAGCAAGTTATTACGATGACAGCAAAAAAGCACATCATGCAGAAGGTAAGCTATTTGTGCAATTGGAATTTGTTTCTCTAATTGAGCGGTTATAGTGATGACGAATATCAAATTCTTGTCTCTAAAGGCTCTAAAAAGCATTAGAGGAATTACTTAGAGTGTAAGCTCTAGCATTGTAGGGAATGTGTCCATTGATATAACTGTTGGGTAACAATCTGGGGCATGTTTGGTAACAGCACAGTACATCGAAAACTCAAAGCTTTAAGGAAAATTACATTCACAGGACCTTTGTGTAAAAATTCTTCAAACTGTACCATCCCTAATTCCGGAAAATAAAATTAATTTTGTTAATTCACCGCAACAGTTCGTTAATAATGCATCACACTGCACCGACAACTTCTGGCATCATTTGGTAGAACCCTCATAGCCTCATGCTTTCAGATTGAAATATTACTGTAACTTCATCTACCACAAGAGTGTACGACTCGCAACATACTTTTTAACCCGAATTAGTTAATACCTTTCCCTTTAAAAGAGGAAATGCACTTCGTTCATGCTCTTACTAACACGTGCAGATGTGTGCAGTGAGCCCGCTGGAATTCTTGCTGCACGAAATGAATTTAAATGCTTCACCCGGAACAGGTAACATCGCTCGCGACTCCCCGAACTCAACGCACTTGCTTGCATGTACTTCCGTGAGCTAACATCCGCGCAAGGTAGCTTATAGTTGGCGTGATAAATGTTACCCAGCCGGGGTCGTGAACGCGTGGCCCGAGCATCGTTCATTTTTATGCGCTCGAGAACCATATTTCATTCCGTACGAAACCGGGAAGCTTAGCAAGGGGTCATCATGGACAGCCGAAAAAAAAAATGGGATGCCCAGTGTACCGTTTCTCTTCCGCTGGTAATATGGGATGAGATAGTAAAGCAGCAAGAGAGCGCATGCAGCGATGCGCTTGCATTTCCCACGAGAAACATAATTTGTATGTTTTTCTATCGATTCTGCACATTCCGGGAGCAAACATGAAGCACCGGTGCACCCCAAAGGTGTGTATATATGTGTGTGTGCACGTGTCTGTTTATCCTTGTGAACATGGAATGAATTTTGCTCGCAAGGTACAAAATACCGCAACCATCAATTCAAATTTTCCACGCTGCCGCTGCACCGGTCGCTCTAGATGTGTGTGCCTGTGTGCGAATTGTTGTTTTTAGAATTGCAGTGGGCGAATGCAATGGATCGAAGAACAGTCTTACGAAAAAAATACGAGTCTAGCGGATCGAGTGGTTCGAGGAAATCGTCCTGTGGTTTGTCTAATAATTTTCCCACCAGCGTGGAAAAATCATTTATCATCGACTACGAGCGCATCTTATCCTGTGGCTTTTTGGAGCATGGGGGTTGGAATGCGACTGGCAGGGATATGAATTGGGAAATAATTTCGAACGCTGTCTCGTCTCCTTCTCCTATGTGTGCTAATCCAATGGATAGAATATCATTACTCAAGAGAGATAGTACGTCGGGCTCCTTGAAATAGTTTATCCCTGGAAACTCGACTGGTTATTCCGTTTGATCCCGTTCCAGTCGCTGTAGGAACACCAACCGTGCAATAATATCGAACTGTCAGCCAAAGCGGATAACAAAACAAACTGTAATAAATGGTTTGTCGGGAAGTATTGCTTCATTAGCTTACGATTCTTCAATACAGCTGCAACGGATCAAAGTGATGAGTTAGTTTTGCATAAATCGAGACGTTCCATCCTACTTGAGAAAGGCTTATTCAAATGCTTGCAAAAACAACTGGTTTAACATTAAATAGTTATCCGTTTTAGTTAATGAAAACGATTCATACGATTTGCTACAGGCTCCCCAGATTTAAAAGGAAATTTATATAAAATCAACTCAAATCCAGCCACGCTAAGTGGAATGATGAAGCAAAGCTAAGCTACAATCTCTTCCTTCAAATTCAGTAGGTTCAGCCGAGGTTTGCGCCCTGCAGCATTTTGACCGTTTTAAACCCTTTCCTTGCATACCATATGGCTTTCAAAAGCAAAATGGAACTTTAATGATCGTCTTTTTGTTCCTTCTATTCCATCTCCTTTTCAAGCCAGTCACGTTGCGGGCCAACGATTTTACCTTCGCAACCGATTCGACAGTGTACGAAACCAAAAAAAAAAACGAAACGATTAGTTCACGGATTAGCACTCACCCGGGTGCCGGTGTTTTGATGCGTTGAGGAAAAACTCGGAAGCCTCGGAGTTCGTCCAGTTTTCTTTGCAACTTTCAGCTGCAAAGCGTTTTGTCAGTGTTCACTGTTGCCAAGCGGAATGTTTTTCGGTGCAACTTTCTCTTACCTTTTTGTTTTTGTGCTCCCACTGCTCATAAGCGACGCTTTTAATTACCGACTCGTTTGGAGCGCACTATTGACCGAGCGGGCATGCATACAAAACACAAGAAGGGTGATTAAATTGCTCTGTATGTTGCCAAACCTGTACAGCTGTGTACAGGAAAAAATATAACATAAGAAATAGCATTAATTCAGCCTGCATTGCGGGCTTTGGACAACCGTTGATCGGTTAGAGCAGAAAAGCAATTATTTCTCACTTTAAATTATGTTCAATGAACAAGATAGTTTGATTTATTTATAATAAATCCCAATTGAGTGTCAGTTATGGAACATGAACATAATAAATAAGAAATTTGGAGTAAAAAAAACACGTATGTCTACGTTTTAAAACCGTCTAAAGTTATTGTAATTGTATTGCTCTTAATAGCTCATAAGAGTTTACTCCCGAAAACTAGCTTTTTCTCTCTTTTTACGATGTGCAACTACGTGCAAACAATCTTTCTTTTCCTCAAAACCTCATTACACAAAGCCAACGGCACCTGATTAAGTTTATTACACGCCAAGCACTCGACTCTGGGAAAAATCATTAACGCGTCAGAAAATACCTTCCAGCTACTAAAACAAAGCTACCGTTCCAAGAATACTTCCGAAGGAGATGAAACAAAATCAATTAGCCATTAAAGTGAGGACAGGCAACCAGGTGGTTCGTGCAAGCGTTCCCGAATAACCTTGCGGAGTGTGGCCGATACGCGTTATTGAGTTAATTGTGACTAAGTGGATATGTCAACAAGACGCACAGCTATGACAGTTGATTATCGGTTCACGTTCGCAATATCCGGACCGGAAGTGGAGGAATTGAATTTTAAAATCGTTGGGGTAAGTTATTGACTCAAGCACGACAGTTTGCCGACAGTGTTTATTAGGCGTAAACAGATTTTGTGGTCCAATGGTTGATTTGAGATTTCAATAAATTAGATAAAATACAATACAGCACAAGTTTAAATTATATTTACGCACAGCTTGATATCTTCGGTTTTCGATCGTGTAACACGAAACACGGGAAGGAATTGCTCATGTAGGAAACCCACCACAATACAAATCAATTTACCAACACCGCCACCCGTTTCGGCGTAGTCGGAGTGAATTCAATCGTTCGTTATGAAACTGTTTGCTGTAACATAACTCAATCAGCGGGTGTTCGGTTTTATGTCACGTTCGTACGGTGATAAATTGATGATCGGCCATCCAAATGCCTTACGGTGTTGCGTTTTGCAACATACTTCTACAATTTGTCCGCTGGTAGTGAATTTATTTTCGCTGCTCCACAACATTCATAAATTTCGGCTGTATATTGACGCTTTACGGTAACTTTTTTATTCGCTAGCGATGGAAAACAATGAACAGTACAAGCGGCAGTGCGAATGGTTTCGCGTAACGGATGCGGATGGTAGTGAGCTGGAATTTGTTCCACGAACGCGCCCTAGTTGAGTAATTGTATAAAGAGCCGTTTGTGGCTTTCTTTTAATAATTGTTGGGGGAGGTTATCTCCCGGGTGGAGGCGGATTAAAAAATATACATCCCACATCGCAATCAATAATGGATTGGTTTGGGTGGAAAAATATAGCATGTTGTTATGCAAATTTCCCAAGCACACGCTTCATAAATCAACTATTTAAAAGTATGATGGAGTTGGTCTTTTCAAATTAAATACAAGCGTGTGGGCCTTATTTGTACAAAAACTAAGCGTATGGAAAAATTTGTAACGCTTGTGTTTTACTCTCCATGACATCCCGAAAAACTGTTTTGGATTTTCTCGGACGTTTCTACAAACTAATCTTAAAACCATTGCATATTCAAGTAACTTTCATCGTACCAATCTAAACAAACACTATAACGTTCCAGTCAGTCACCTCGTGTGTGTGTTTTAGCCCTGCTCCAAATTAACATCTTTCACGTTGTAGTTTCTCCCGCCCAATGATCGCATCGGTGATTTATGCATTCACCTTCTGATGCTCCCATGCCCACAAGTCAAAAGACGCTAAACCTCGTTAATCTCCATGTATTATGAAGCATAATAAAGTGGTTGTGCAGCTTGAAATATTCATCACACGTTCAACACCTGTAACGTTTATGTGCCCAATACCCCCCTCGCAAACACCGTGTACGTATCGTTATGTGTCGCAAGAAAATATATCACCCAACCCCTTTCGACAGTCAATGCGATACGCGATACGATTAATGAGAGAACTAGCTGTATTTTTTACGCGCTCTCGTTCCACACCGTCATACGTCATCCAGCGTGCCACGTTGACGAACCGCGTACCGACATTATTTACGGTATCTCTCGCCAGTGACACGTTTAGCAGGATACACCTTTCAAGCCTCGACTAACCTCTGGCTGTGGTGTAGCAGTTTGTTGGTAAGGCATAAAGTCACCCACAACATACTCCCGAATCGACGCGCTTGTGGGCTTCCGAGCGCTCGCATGTTCTAACGGTCATGAAGGGCAACTAGCGGCTCATACCTGCCCCAAGAACAGCTGGTTTGGAGTGAGAAACTGCAGCATGGATGGGTCGGCAGGAGGAGTATCAGTATCAAAACCTGCACCATAGTGGAGGCTGTAAAAAGGCAGGATATGAGTGAAATATGGCGTAAGATCGGTGCACCGGTTGAATTGCGAAAGGAGGAAGAGAAAAAAAACGACCGGGCCAAACTACGTAAATCTGGAAATATTTTACATCCCACTGGTGTGCTACGGTACGGTATGGTGGCAAACTTTGCCCATCAAGAGATAGCCTAAACGAATGAACTACCATTCACGTGTTGTAACACTAAAGCAGTGAAATCGTTTGGCTGTCATCTTTTTTTTAATGTTACCATTCACGTACGTGCCGTATAAAGCGGGAGGATTTCTTTTCAAACTTTCACCACACGAACTTTGAAACTTTTCAATTGTATTGTTTATGATTTTTTTTAATAATTTCATTTAAATTTAGTCAAATTATTGCCCAAAAGCTACATTTTGTTTGATAGCAAGCTACCCAGGTAATAGATGAGTCAATCTTTATACAATTGCAAATTATAATAACCACCGACGATATTATATCAAAATCTAATTCCCAACGTAGGATAATGATACGAACCATTCCTGTTTTGTTCTGTGGCTTCATTTTCTGGGGCATACCGCACTGCGTTGCGTCAATCGCGTAACATTGTGGCGGAAACGAAAATGAACTCACCGGCCTTGTTGTAAACCCGTCCATCCAGCTGAAATGTGATGATGTGCATTTGCATGCGCACATACCGTACCGGTTCGGTGCCGCATAATTGTTAGAATGGCTAATGCAACCAATGCCAACCGTAGCTCGACTGCACCCATATCATGCACATCATGAAGAAAGTATTTGTTCGTTGTTCCTGTACCGTGCAACCATCACCCATCCGGCCGGCGCTCAGACGACTGGGAATGAGAGATTGTAATTTCGCGGTCAGGGTTTAGACGGCTGTACAGCCACCGGTAGCCGGATGCCGCTTTGTTAGAGGCTTTCGGTTGGAGATGGGAAAGTTTTGCGATTTTAATAATAATGCAACCTGTGCTGTGGTGGGTTTGGAAGGCGGACGTGCTGAATCCGACACGGAAGAGGTTTTGTTAGGCAGTTAGACGTACGTAAGGACGAGTCTGCAATTTGAATCGTATTAACAAGCGTGCTACAAATGTACTGTGTATGGTTGGTGGGATGTTTTTGCGTGTTAACCAGGCAACAGGTTATTTCCAGTTACAGACAATCATATATGTTCGCAGTAAGCACATTAAATGTACTGCAATATAATTAGATGCAGTTGAAAGGTGTCGTAACGATTTTTGAAAATATCCTTAAATATAATCATCCCTCTTTTCCTCTTTTACACTTACTAGCGCCATCTAGCGCAGTATAGGCAAACCACACATTTCAAATAATTTTCCTGCCCTAACATGGAGACGCCCAGTCTTTCACTCAATTTTAACGAAACATTATTATCGCAACTTGCGAAAACGCATCTTCGATCCAGTACAACTAATAGCATGAAGCAAATATCGCTCCAATGGTGTTACGTGCCGAAAGGCGCCCACCCGGAAAGCAATTTCGAACGTGTTGTGTTGTTATACGAACACTATTCCCCAATCTAATTCGTACGTCGTGCTTCTGCTACCGCAATCAAACCATATTACACTTACCGTTGAACTGCTGGCAAAACAATCGCTCCACTGCGGCCATATGCAGCGAACAGTGCCACATTCGTAGGGTAATAATTTGATTGCACCGTCTTGGACAAAACCTTGGAGGAGGGCTATGGTAATGCAGCCACTATTTTGAACGTTTGCAGGCTACATCCCTTTCAATCATGTCAAGTGTTTTGTTTTCTGCATTTCTTTCTTTCCATTCCCTTTGAACTGTTTTCGTTTAAGAATTGCAACACCCATTTCGTTTGCATATTCAGCTTCATATGCAGCGACGCTTGGAATGGACAACACTAAAATAGGAAGCAAAAGCTACACGCTACAATTGGTTTTATTTTCCCTGTTTTCCACTTGAGGGTAAAACAGTCCGCAAGAAGATCAGCCACGGGGCAGAGAAACGTTGTTGGAGTACTGTAATATGCATACAAACTGCTAACAACAATGTCATGTTCATTTCATGCCTCGACGGTCCTACTAGTAACCGTTTGTTCCGTTTTGTACGCGCGGGACGGAAACATCGCAGCAATGCGCACACGAACGCAACGAAACCTCCAAACCACAATGGATGGTATTACGTTGGTCAACCGAAACTTACCAGGAAGCAGTGAGGATTGAATTCTTTTATCATCCGGTAACTATCCATGTGTAGCATAGGATTTTGCTGATTTCACGAAGTTTGGAACGTTACACTCGTTTTTGTTACACTTTCATTATTTAGCAGTATTTTTTATAATTGTGTTGAAGAAGCAGGTTAACCCGATTGCAGTAAAGCTGGTATTTCAAACACATTGTATATCTTTAGGCGTTTTGTAGATAAAACGCCATAAGGTAGGCAATTTTCTTTACATTCCTTTCATTGTGCTTTTACTATTAACTACACTTGATCCAAATCGAAATCACACCCGTTTTGTAACATAAGCAACTAGAAGGACGTACACATGTATTCACTTTCCCAAGCATGGTTACTCTGTACAGAGCCTTAAATGACTGATTGCACAATGCCAGAAGTCATAGCAATTGCAACATAGCATATTAATTAGCCGTTTGCAGCTCTCGGACAACAGAGGCCCATTCTTTAGCGACATATAGGAATAACCGCTTCCGTGAGACAATTTTACAAGGTCGTATGACTTCCTGAATGTCCTTACTTTGTTCAGCTAATACGTTCAAAAGACAGAGATTTTGTAACGCAGGCAAGAGCGAGGTAGAGGCAAACGAGAAGCAGATTTAACATTCGAAGCGGGAATTTATGTAAATGAACCATCAGAACAATTAAGCGACCACGCGGCTACAACGTTCTGTAACGATAACCATCGCTTTGGAAGCAATCAATTCGAATTATTGCAATTGAAGATTGCTGCTCTGATAAAATATAAAAGTTATGTATACTTATTCCTAAAACTAGTCGTTTTCCTATAACCCTCAAATGTGGCATTCTTAAACACTCTTCGGGCTATTGTTTTTGGGCACCTAAAAGTGCAAACCTTACGCTCCCAAAAGCACTTGTCTACGAACACATGTGTAAGCAAAACAATCTTGAGACCATTTCACTTAACGCGCATTGAATAGAAAACGTACCATTTTCTACACCCACCAGACGGTGGTAACGATGTTTTGTGCGAAATAACGCTGCGAGCACATGGTGGGGCATGATGGGATGGAATGAGATAACCTTTTGCTAAAGACGAGCTGTTTCCGTACCGTACACGATGGACGCGAATTGAGCAACGAATGCACATCAGCATACTGCACCTGGAGTGCTGTAAATGGAACCGCGACCGACTATACAAAACCGCACCAGGTATCAAAGAGACTCGACGCTCGTTTGTACCCTTTAGGCTGGGTTTTGGTTTGACAATAGTGTGTTCACTACTGTGTTGTTCTCATTACATTTGTCCACAGATTGTTAGCGTCTTACGTAGGTAATACGAACCATGCTTAACGCAACAGACTTAGTGAATAAATAAAAAAGGTCAATAATTTAAAATGTTGCTCTTCTGTATCAATTAATAATAGTTCACTGTAAAGCAATATACTTTTAATATTAGATTTTTTTTATTAATTTACACCATCAACAATTACTACGCTCTACACATTACTTTTGCAAAGTTATTTTGTCCTTTGCAATAACGATGTATCCTGATGTGGCGACACTAGCGCTCTCGTGTTAAGCGGACGGTAGCGGAACTACAGATCATTCGTGAACTATGGATTATACTGGAGCAGTTATTAGACTGGGACATAAATGAGTGAATAAATAATAAACTATATGGAGCAAATTTATAGTATTTGGGTTTATAATAAAAAGGTGTAAAAGATAAGAAGATAACCTTTATAAACTAAGCAGAATTTGCGAATATGTCCCGGTTATCGTATATTGGTTAAATCAGACATAAATATTATTAACATACTGCAAAACTAACCCCAAACAAGACATTAACGATCGGCGGTTAGATCATGCTGTTCTTCATAGTGCGTGCTAGACTCGGCGTTTATTGTTTTCAGGTGTTAGTAATTTTTGTAGAGTGACAAAATACAGAATAACACAATGAAACGCATACAACCAAACAGGGGAAGATGAAGGGATTAGAAGCACATGTTCGGGACAAAATCTTCTTCCTCCCCTTTTTGATCAGTAATGTGGAAATGTGTGAGTGTGTCTAATTGCAAAGGAAGCACGCGTAAAATATCGCACACCGGAGACCATATCGTTTCATTACAACCGCCATAGCGAGTGCGGAAAAGACGCGTGGGTCGTGTGTCCTTTTGTCTTGTACGTATGCAGTGTGTGGGACTTTTGGCTTTGATTCCTCAAATGTTGTATTCGTTGTAAACGTGTAAAGTAAAAATTTGAACGAGAAAGTTTTCGTTTCGGCGCAGTATTTGTTTTTTGTTTGTCCATTCTGTACACCACACGAAATTTAATCTACAAGTAAGTGTAACAGATATACGCTACTTTCACAGCAAAGTCAACAAATATGTTTCTCCAATTCTTTGTGGGCTTATTTCCCTTCTGTAGTCTAACCATGGGCAGCACGTACAATCACTACTCTGTGCGCTGGAACAGCCATCACTCCCATTTAACCACGATGCTCACCACGCTGATGCGAACTGAAACGCTGTGCGACATCACGCTGGTATGCGATGATGGTACCGTAAAGGCACATCAAAATATTCTGTCCGCTTGCAGTCCGTTCTTCAGCCGGTTATTCGAGGCGAACCAGCAACCTCATCCACTCATTTACATGCGGGATATGAAGGTGCAAGAAATGCGCACCCTGCTTGACTTTATGTACGAGGGCGAGGTGATCGTAGACAAGCACAATATGCCAAGCTTTTTCAAAGCGGCCATGGATCTCCAACTGCAAGTGTTAGAACACATTGAAACAGCCGCCGCTGAACAGGACCTGCAATGTGAACGAGATACCTTGACTGCTTCAACCTCGACCAACAGTGAGAGTAAAATATTCAGAAGCAACAACTGCTCACAACTTGAGCTACTTCATGACAACGACCAGCCCAAGAAGCAACCGTCGCCTGCTGGTCCCGACACTACGGTACAGCAAATTTTCGACAATACCGACAATGATCTTCCCACCGAGATAAATTGCACCCCTGATTGTGGCCGCTTAACCACAGAGGATCGCTCGGCCAACACCGTAAAGAATAAGAAGAAACGTAAATTGACCACAACCTGCACTAATTCCGCAGAATCGGCGTTCGCGCCACTGAACGAACGACAAGCGGTGCATGATGTAAAACCATCGCCACATACAAATTCGGACGAAAATACCAACCCAAACAATGAGCTTCAGGTGAGTTCTCAGGTCCCAGAGAAGCCAGTAAGCGGCATAAAAAAGAGGCAACCATTGAAGAAGTCGGTCAAGTTCATGTTCACCATGGCGAAAGAATCGAAACTATGGTGCTGCAAATTATGTGGAGAGCAGGTCCAATTTAGACAAAAACATTTGAATACGCATAAGCTTCGCCATCACTTTTGTCCTTTCTGTCCATCGTCCTTCAAACGTATTGATTACTACCAACGTCACATTTGGAAAGTGCATTCCGGTCAGAAAATTCCCAGCAAGCCCGGCATTTCAGTTGATTAATCAGGATGTGATACCGGCCAGGTACCGGATACATCATTCATTGTTCCTTCCTACCGCATGTTTCGTTGAGCCTGGTGCTCCATCATACTATTTTTTGCATGTTACCTGAAAATATTGAAACATTGTTATTAAAAGAAACACAATAAAACCGCTAGAAAGGTGCAGATGCAGCTGGAAGCAAATGTCGGCATAGTACAAAGTTATTTCGCAGAAGAAAACCATTCAGAACACGAATTTGCGACGGAAAACGTAAACAATTCTTTCGTTCAATGCATTTGACGTTTCGACCAATGAAGGACAATGTGTCATGTGCTTCGTTAAAGAACGTACAAGAAGCGCTCAACATACGCCACAGATAAATTACAAACCACCTCCCAAATATCGTTGTTGTCCTGTTTTATGAGTATTGTTTGATTTGTTTTGTATAAAACCGTTCATTTTCAAGCATTACGGAATATATTACCGCACCAAACGAACAAAATAAAGTATCGTTAAACTGAAATCGCTGGCAGCACTGCAGCAGTTCACAAAAACACGGCTGTATCATTTTATCCGAGCGTTTGACAGTTGAGTGGAGGTTATTTAAGCTTAAACTTTTATTTTTAATTTCGTCATTGCACTCATGCAATCATTTTGCAGCATCAAATATTGAACAAAATTTTACAAACAAACGAAAAATGTTGAAACGGAGAAAAAACTATCAGAAAATGCTAGTTTTGTCTTGCGCACGTGTACTTTTACTGTCAAAACCACACTCAAGATGGTTGCCTCAGCAAGACGTCAACACTGGTCTTGTGCCGTACACTTTCGACTTCTTGATCAGCTCTCGTATTGATAAGGTAAATTTGCTCCTCTAAAATACAGTCGAGTGGCCAGTGTTAGTAGGATTGATAGGTTAATTGTAAAACGTTAAACGATTTAATGTTTGCCAATTGGTCGGTGTTTGGTGCGACAGCAGATTCACCAGTTGTTTCGCGTTTTGAATTAACATCTCACCCGCAGTGAGGGTATTCAGGTCCAGGCCAGAGTCTTGTGGTGGGTGCGCTTGAAAATACACAAATGCTAATGGCAGGAAAAAAATCTACTTCTAGTGCTGCTTCTAATCCACGGTATCAGTCATACATTCACTCAAGGTGGTAACAAGGAAAACACGGATTATTTGCTGCAGTTCGATGTGTGTGCCTGTGCGTGTATGTGCGCGTTTTCACATATGAGTGTTTGTGGCTAGATGACGGCGGGGTACCAAGGTCTACTCTGTGGTATCTACTCTTATTTGTGTAGCCAGGTGCAAAATTTGCTGCCGCTGTTGGCGCTGTGCAGCAATCTGCTAAAAAAGCCAGGAATTATCAGTGATATACAGCATCCTCAACATGGTTCTAATCTTGCTGCTATCCAAACATTGCGGAACCGTACCACCGTCTACTGAGAGCTCTGCATTGCAGGGTGCACCAACGTAATACGACGAAACGGACAAACCCCGGCTGGTAGTGAGGGGAGACAAAGACATGGCACGCACGCACGCAGTGGCATTACTGCACGTATTTCTTCTTATCGCTTATCAGATGTCCCCTACGTCTTGCCTGTGTTGTCCGCTAAGCAAAAGAAATCGGCCGCAAATGATATGACCATTACGGCGATGGTAATTAACGATCCGTTGTCTCCGTCGCGGGTCGAAGAACGAAGAAGACCCTGAGCGAAGCGGTCTGGTGGGTGGGTGAAGCCGTGAGACGAGTTTATAGTTTACCGAGGGTGGTTGTAAAAAGCCAATAATAATAGCAACCAGCGGCCACAGCACATAACACACGCTCTCCGTTAGTAGCCAGGGGTTGCTCCGCATATCTTGCGCCTTCACCACACATCGTGAACATCTTCACCCTCACCCATTTCCGTTCGATCGAAGCAAACCGTCGACATCAACGGTGTGGTAGTAGAACAAACGGTTCACTACGCGCTTTCCTCTCGGAGCATTCGTTCGCTGGCGGTGGAAGTGCGCTGTCGCGTGTTTTTCGTTTTTTCGGTCCGCTCTGGTGTGGTGTGCTTCTGTGCTTCGGCGGTGTAGTAAGTGTTCCCAACGGCACTAGCTGTGAGCATATATAGCCAGCAGAACAAAACGAAAATTCGTCATCTTTGCAACCCCTTTTAGTTGCGTTTTGCTTTTGTGAAATTCTATGCTCACCCATCGTCATTGGGGTTTGTTGCAAAAAGTGGGGAACACTGTTTTGCCAGTGAATGAATAGTGTAAAGTTCGTGCTTATGTGTGTACGTGCGTGATTGTATGTGCCTCCCCTTTAAGCTCGTTCACAGTTCCTTTTTCTGTCCCCGTTGGATTGTGGGCCACCCGTTCGTCCAAAATCAATACTTGGGGGCCTTTTTGCTCGCGCGCGCTTGTGTGTTTGTGTGTATGTATGTGTACGTCGTGCGTGCCCACGTATTCGTAGTGTTTTTGTGTGTGTGTACCGAAGTGTACGTGTGAGGAGGTTGTAGAGACGTGCGGAAACGCAAAGAAACCTGAAACGGATCGAGTGCTCTTGCCATACTAAAGCAACGTTTCTCTTTCTCTGAATCTCACTTATGGTGTTTGCTGTATATCGACTCTCGCTGTTATGCTCGGAATGTCAGATCAGAGTCAGCAAAGGCACACTAATTGATATTATTTTACCATTTAGAATAAAAATAAGCTTATAATAAGAGAAGACCGAAGGCAAGCATTACATGAATCACGACCATTGGTTGTCACCCTGCGATTCCTGGTATTGTGTACGTCACAGCAAACCCTCTCACGTGACAGCAGCTTGCGAGAATGCATACTTCTCTCCGAGTGGCGGTGCTCACATGTGAGCGCCAGACCGTTTTTGACAGCTCGTACAGTGTATGCCGAAAAAGAGAATTTTCACTTGTCGGCTGCTAGTTTTGTGGCGAAACTGAATGCTTCTAGTTTTGTTGTTCGTGATAGCATAAATCTATTGGCTTATTTATTTTCTTCGTAGCTTGTGCGACGCTTCCATTATTTTCAACCAAACATACACTAACATACAAAGGCACAAAATTGCTGATGTAACGGTTCCAAAATCCTGGCCAACTTTCAAGCAAAACTACCAGCTGGAGTAAAAAAAGGAAAGCACGAATCGAAACCGATCGAAGAAGCCGTTACAGCTGGTTGTTGTTACACAACGTGGCACCGTTCCAGTGTAATGCGTGAGGGACAGGTGTTTATCGAGAATCCTCAGTTCCAAGTACTCGAACGCAAGTCGCCTCGTAAGCAACTAGCAAGTTTGTTAACTTCTGGATGGATATGAAAATTGTTATCAAAAGTTAATTTTATACTCTGCATCTTCTTCGAGCCTAACGCAGGATTGAAATGCAAATCGGCTCTTTGCTTGTGCAACACCCACATCATACCAACATTCGCGTAAAGGACATTTCGAAAACGTGTGGAGGTGCTATCATTGCTAAGGATAATCGGGCGAATGTTTTCTTTCGATTCCGAATTTCATCCCAACAGCAACAGCAGCATTTGACTCTTTTTTGGCTCACGTAATGCATCGCTGAGGTTCTTACACCGCGACTTTGTACGTGTGGCACCTGACTGAAATAAAGGAAAAGCAAATAACCCCCTCCCTTGGGGAGGTGGAGTAGTGTACGAAGGAACAAACTGTCCAACACAACATATAAAGTCCCAAAACGACGAATCATGACCACCCCTGTTCAGTAATGGAGCTGTAGTGTGTGCGGTCGCAGTTTTTCCATGCAAACGTCACCTACAGCGGCTAATTAATTACACAAACTTCCCTTACAAACACATACGGGCATCGGTACCCAAAAAGTACCATTTCGTTCTGTGTATTCGAATACCCTCTTACTACACTAAACTAAGCCATGTGGTGTGGTGGACGAGCATGGAAAAAATAGTCCAAAGTTGCCCACGAGCTTCTCGATACCGAGGAGTATCATTCCTTCCGTGCCAACATGGATTTTTTTTCCTTGGCCAGCATGGCCAGCAGAATAGTTCATTAATACTCGATAGTGGTAGTTGATAGTGATTTTGTCCTTATTTTTCCGTGTCTTCTAGTTCTTTAAATTACATCGACATCTCGAGCAACATACTACCGTTGAGATGTGACCGTTTTTAGAGTTCTGATCTATATATCACCAATTGAACTTCTCAATGGCCTAAAATATATTTAGTCCCTCGGTTGTACGGTGGCATGTATCCTACCATTGTTACCAACTTGGATTTATAAATCAGCTGTATAGCTATAGAGCAGCAGATAGATACATGTTTAGTACCTGGAAGTCAGAACTTTTGCTCAACCGTTTTAGGATTTCCCTGACTGCGTAACTTATTTAACTTAGTATTTAAATACAATTTTACATTTAGCTCTGTGTCATTATTCGCTAATTTTATGTTCTTTTTCGCCATTTTCGTTTTGTTTTAGTTTCCGAATCCGTTGATCGTCCGGAGGCCTTTCCCGGCGGAAGCAATACGAAATACACAAACACACATACACACACAAAGTTACACTGGCCCAATCCATACTCCAACGACGGCAGCGGCAGAATCTTTGATGTGTGCTCGTGTGTGTGTGCGACGAGTGGTGCATTAGTGCTGTATGTAGGTGGGCCGGAATCGAGTGTCAGCAGAAAGAAGAAGACACAGTCTTCTTTATCCTTCAACAAAATCATCATCATTATCGGCGACACTACCCCCAGCCCGGTGCGGTTCGTTGGAGTTAGGTGTAACCGAGTGGTGTGTGCGTTGCGTGATTTGGGCGTGCGTGAAGAGTGTATTTAGAGTGCGTTTCGTTTTTTATTTTGTTTAGTTTGATTTTCTTGTTGTCATTTCGTTGTTCGACGTCGTGCTCACGGTCGTGGCTGTAAGCATTTCTTGTTTGGTTTTGTACAAAATCAGTGATAACACAAAAGCAAAAAAGAAAGTCCCCGAGAATCTTTCGCCCAGTGCTGGAAGATTGTGAAACGAAATAGCTTTTTCGTGCTGTAAATATTAATTGCAAGTCAAATCAATAGTGTGTGATTGTGCGCGCGATTACACACGACGATAGCTAGCAGTAACGCCACGCGAAGGAGAAAGTGTGGTAACGGTCAGCCAACACACCTACGGATCATCGTGTGTCGCTATTACGGGTAGCATCCGCCATCATCACGGAAGCACCGGGTGTACGTACGGTTCCCCTGCTGCGCCAACGCTTGCAAGGCCCCCGAGGACGACGGTAGCAGGAATAAGGCTTCCTGCACAACCTCCCTTGATTTGCACGATCCCAATCCTTCCGTACGAAGGCGAAGACGGCACGAAAGGACGCGAACGCGCGAACGACGACTACGAATTGTTTCACAATCACAATCTTCCAGAAGGATATCTATACAGATAAGAGAGAGGGGGACCTGTTTACGTCAAGTGCCGAGTGCTGATCGAGGAGCAGCTACAAGAGAGGAAAAGCAAATACAACCCAAACCGAAAAACCAACCAACAACAGGATGGATTGCAAACGGATTTTGCGCTGCTCGACTCTAATCGTGCTAGTTTCAGTCGCCCTAGTATATGCACAAAGCTCAGGTATTTGAAACTGCTTTCTATCTGATTTTGTTTAAAGATATTCTTAACATTCTTTTATCAACACCATCACCATTTCTTCTATCACTACTATTATTACTGTTTCTACTACTTTTACTTCCGAACACATAACATGTTTTACCTTCACCGAGTTACTACTAATCCACCGAAGAGAGAACTTTATTTGGTAAATGTTTGACGAACGGTCCCTTCAAAGCTGTCGATAATTTTAATGTTTCGAGTAATTATGTTTTCTTTTCGCCTCGCCCTGACTAAACCCACTCGTGTTCATTGTGTTTCAATTATGTATTCATCTTTATTTGTTTCATTTAATTATTTACATCCTTCTTTGGCGACTCACTGTTATAGATTTCAGGTGATTGAAGTGGTTTATTAAAGGGACAGTAAAGAATGTTCAACAAAAAACATGTTTTTTATTTAAATATTTTTTTAATAGCAGAATAAGTAATCGATCATCGTAATAGTTTTACTTGGTTTATAAAGTATGCTCAAGTTGTCTCCGAGATATGTGGAATTGGAAAAAGGGGTGAACTGCGGCTCCATCACTTTAAAATTACCCCTATTCAACAATCCCGTATCTGTGGAACTACTTGTAATGTACTGCATACACTTATCATGGGAAAATATGTTTTGAAGCTATTTTAAATTAATTTAATTATCAACATACTTCAACTCCTTAGTCACAGTTCATTTTTGACTTGTAGAAGTAAATTCATCTCCCCTCGAAGCGTATCATTCGCATCCCAGCATATCAACCCGCTTAGGAGTAGGAATGGTTTTGTTTTGTCATCCAAAAATTATTCTCTCCATAAAATTGTAAAAACCTACATTGTCCATACTCATTAAGCACGTGGGGTGGGTGGTACATAAAATGCCAAGATGCTCGAGAACTCTAAAAGCGTGCTGTAAACTCTGTTTTATTGAGACGTGTGTCTAGCATACATTTTCCCTATCCTTATTGCTCGTTATGTTCGCTTCTTCTCCGATTCGCCACTTTACGGCAAACATTCTGCGTTCTGAAACACATCATCATCGTTAGAATGTTGATTTATTCTTTATTTTTTGTTTTCTTTTATTTATTTTTCTCATCTTGCATTTGTTCTCATTTGTTTGTGTTAGCGCAATCATAAACGAGAAAGGAAAATATTCTTTTTTTCGTATTTTAAAGTGCTCAGCATCCTTTCTCGCCATCTTCCCTGCCGTTTATCAAGCGTGTTCTTTCTATTTGAGTCTTACTGGTACATTTTCTAACACGGTTCTCGGGATAGGGGCTCGTGGAAAAATGTTTCCGGTGCAGCGACGTACATCAACCGAGAACGTGAATTACAAGTTCGTTGGGATTTGAGTATAGAAGATGGGTATTTCTAATTACAAATAAGGTTTCCTACCTACCATCAGTCTCCGAGCTCTGACAAGCGCTGGAAGTGGTGACAGAACCTCTTTCCAAAGTTTACACGAACGAAATACCTTGTAACAGAGTTCACAAACGTTTGAAACTGTGAGCAGGTGTCGGTGTAATACTAGCATGAATAGATTGAAGAAAGTCAAATACAAACCCTTTACACCCTTTTTCTCGCATAACGCTACATCCCTTAAAAGAAGCACCACGGCATATGGCTCCAGAGTGGGACTTAAAAATAAGCTTTTCCACTCTCGGTGTACCTTGTTGTGTTACTAGAGCGAACCATTCTTCGCCTGGTGGTTTTGTCCTTTTCACAGTGCCTTAACCCTGATGCTACTACCGCTCCAAGGTAAAAAGGCAAAGACGGATCCGCCGTTCGTGTGTGAAGCAACGGGACCGCTAATACATTCGTCCTACGAAAAAAGGGATTTTCTTCGCCTCCTTAAATCCTTTTCTCCTCAAGATTGGTTCATTTTTTTAAACCGAGCATGGGCGGGTGTAAGTGTTGTTATGTGCACTCCTGTGAAGTTTTGCGTACACCAAGGTGTACCGTTGGCTGATGATTCGCATGTCGATCCGCAGGCGACCCATAAGATGGTGTTGTGCCATTACGTAACGCCGGTAAAGACATTCCCTGTCTTGCCAATTACAGAACCTTTCGGTGGGAATCGAAATGGAGCTACATGTGGAAAATAAGATCGATTTAAAGCGATGAAAAGCCTTCTCAACGAACTCAATATGTCTCTAGAACACCTGTTTACCATGGCAGGACTGTATGAGATGTATAGAAATAGAAATGCTAAACGTACATTGATGTATCAAATTAATCAAATGTAACGTTAACGTAAATGCATTGAAATACTGTTACAAAGCTTACCAAGCCATTGGAGTCGAACGACCCTACCAACCTGTCATCGTTTGACAGCCGATAGCTAGGGTAGAAATTCATTCCAGAAAGGGTATTTCTCATGTTACGAATTTACATTGAAAATCGTCCATGTCGCACACCTGCCATAGTTCTCTTATCAACACCAAACCACTCGTCACTGGTTGAACCATTTTATCATCCCCTGTGCTCAAGATCCCTTCCAGCAAACGGGGTCGTATTCGTTTGACATTTGTCGCGCAGAACCTAAAAACCGCTCTAGCCGATGCCAATTCCTAAGCTGAAAGGTAAAATAATTTAATCATGCTTGACGTGTTTGACACTTAACGTACTTCACCGTCGTAGCATTTTTACACCTATCAGTATCTATATTGCACAAACACACTCCCGTCATGCCATTCGAATGCAGTCATTCGTCGGATGGAACTGGTTTGGCTTGAACCTAGTGATTGCGTGATACTTGTCCACTGACGCAACCGTAACTGGAAAGAATACACTTGAGTCCCCTCGCACCACATACCTATAGTCGTTTCTGTATTTTTCCCCACGCATGTAAAACATTGTCTCTTTATCCCTGGATGGATGGATTTGGCGTGACTTAATTGAAATCGAATGTGCGGATATCGTTCATCAGAATTCGATGCGACATCGGCTTGACGTCGCCGTCATCGCTGTTGTCATCTCAGGACGGTGCGTGTAGGTGTACTAAATTGATTTCACTGCTACTAGCCGAAGCACACGTATTCACACAACGAACAACTCTACTGTGCACGTTTACGTAGTAGGTGAGCTATTTTGGGTTAGGCCGGCATGTTCGTTCGGTTTAAGCGGATAAGCGATTGTGGTGGTACCTGCCGTCCAGAGCTCTAGACCTTGGCTCACAGTGGCTTGCTTGCGAAACCGAATAATTAGAAAGCTAAAGTGCAAAAAGCGTTCATCCAGAAGTGACCGTGTAGTGTTCCGCTGAGTCGATAACACTTACGTTGGCAAGAGGAAACTAATGAAGTTTTTCAAGCTAATTTGATGGTTTTGATGAATCGTATGTCTCTTGGTGACTAACTAGTAACGAGTTGATCTTGTCTTTCAGCAAATTAAACCCATCTTAGACAGTTTTGGTTCCACTGCGACCTTCTTTTATCTGTTTGCTTTCTAATCGGGTTAAAAACCTTCATAAATGAGTTTAAAACCAGATGCTCATTCTACTGCAGCGGGACGCAATCATCATTCGCATACTGCTTTCATACCCACAGTCTCGTCTTTGCCTGCCGATTGACGTACCAAGTGCTAATAGGCAATTTTGTAATGCCATCTTCATACCATTTGTACGGCAATGTGGTGCCATGGTTTGCTTACAAATTTAAACCCATCAGTTCCCTCGGCAGCGGACACCAAGTGGTTTAACAACTCACTTAGCACCTCGCACTGCCACATTTATCTACCTCGTGTCATTATTTGATCCCATTAAAAGCGATGACACTGTTAACGTTCACTGCAGGCACTTTTAATTCGCACCGAGATTTTCACGTTTATTGTGTATTCGACCGAGAAAATATGATACCCGAGACAGAGACAGAGAGAGAGAGAGAGAGAGAGAGAGAGATAGCACGGATGGTGATGATGGTCAAAAATGATTGTCATCCGGAGTTGACCGGGTGTTAATCTTTGCTGTGCCCATGGCTACAGTGCAGACATTGTTACTGACTGTATTGCGCATTTTAGTTGCACCAACAACACGCGTTAATTGTACGCTTGGTCACCTTGCTGCAGATGTCATATCGTTGGGTCAACAAATTGCCCACGATAACGCTCGCCCGTTATCAACCACACATCTGGAGGATGTTTGTGCTGGTACACCATTTTTTTAGAGGGAGATAAACTGGTCCCTTGGTGGGAGCCACCATGCGAACGTCCTGTTCGTCACTACAATGAAGTTGCGGGTATCGTAAATTCACCGGACACACGTAGATCATCTAATCTAGTCGTCGAAGGCCTATTCGAACATGGAACGCGAGTGTGGGTTTGTAAATTGTGGTCGGACGCCATCTTGCTCACATCTTGGGGATTCTTAAAATAACTTACAATAGTCTTTCGACACGCCGGTAGATCAGTTCTGTTGTCAGACATTTTCTTTGGGCACGCATAGTTGCTATCATTTGGCAAAGCGAAACCGATCGGTTTGCTGGTGCAACAAAGTCATGCTGTTCGATCGATTTACGGACCCAAATCGCTCATCTGTTCGCACCTATGGAGAAGAATGGGGTCGATAAAAATAACACTACATCGTTTTACCGTAAGCTGAAAAGGTGTAAAGGATACGCACAGTGCTCTTGTCAGCAGGAACAACAGCAGCTAACGCATGTTGTTTATATGTTTGTTCGTTATTTATTCCTCCAAAAACATGATGATGAAATCTACCAACAATACAATTTTATCATCTGCTTAGTTTGTCTTAAATATTGAGCATTTTCTGTTTCCACAAAATCACACAATTTCGTTCAATCTTGCTGGCAAATTAACTGTGTTCGATCGATTAAATTCTACTCACTATCTCCTGCAAAAAACACCAGGAAACAACTGACAACTGTTGCAGACAAGCAGCCACCCGGTCTCCCAACAAAAGTAATAACTTCTCCCACTCGCCAGATCATTTCGAAGCTAATCGCCAAAGTGGTCGGTTGATCGATGTTATTGGCCTTAGGCAATAGTACACAAAGTGTACGATAAAATGTTACATTTCGCTTTGAACCTACCGTTTTAGATGAATGTTTTCCAATTATAATGGATGTTCTTCCCCGTACTGTCCCCTCGGTGGGTTGTTCCGGTGTAGCAAAGTTATACTGGTGGGTGGTTAGTATTTAGTTGGGCATGTTTCGTGAGAATAAAAAAGCCAAAGTTTCTTTTGCTTCAACTAAGCACCAAAAGTTGTATTAGGTTTCGTTTAGCAGTAAAAGTAAAGTTACGCCTAGTACCAATGCATTTAGGAAATAGAATTTCGTGGGTTTTATTGAGTAAGTGAGGTAAATTTTAAAAAAGTTTATGCTCCTGGTGATAGAAGTTGATGAGGCAATGTACGAACTTACTATGTTATTCAGTTCGGAAAGCTAATTTCACTTTAATGCTCAACTAATTAAATTAACGCAAAGATGAGAATATGCGAAAATGCAAGGCATCATTATCATTGATATGGAAAGCTGCAAAAGCACACACAAAGTTGGATGGTGTATTGCCAAAATTCGAAGTCATTCACTGCAGCATAAACACACACTAAACGAGCTCTCGCTGTTTTATGCTCCTCCGTCGAAGATCTTATACTTGATGTGCTTTGTGGTTGCAAATTAGAAGGGGAAGAAAACAAGCAAAGTAAATAGAGCTCCCTGATACCACTTCCTTGCTGCTGCTGTACCGTTTTCTTCAGTGGAGCCTGCCTCGGGTACGCATGCGTCTTGTGTATCTTGTCAAACGGGCGCCAGAAAACTTCCAGCTACCACTTTCTGGCTCTTCTTTGATCCCTCCTGGATTTCGATTGAACGAGAGAAAAAATATGTGCAAATCAATCCTCAAAAATACACCAAGTCTCCCAGCGCTACACTGCTTATCGCTAGGGTCAAGGATTAGTAGCCATAACTGTTCGCCTACGATCATACCGGCACTTACGGAAAAGAACCACCGCACCATCCCCTGTGTATGTGATGCTCACTCTCTTTCTCTCTCTTTCCCTCTCTCTATCGGATTGAACTTTTTCTTGGTTATAATTATATCTTGCCTCGGTCAAGGTGGTCATCCCTTAGAAGAAGAGAGCCAGGAACTATGAATGAATTGTTTTCTGTCAATTCAGGGTGCTTCTAATAAATTAATTCGTCCCTAGGAGTTTGTTAAGTGGCAATACTATGTAAACGGAGTCACGTTCAGTGTATTATGGTTATTTTTCTTTGTTATCAGTGTATGTCGAACATAAGCATTGCGCCGGTATGAACTCTTTCGTGCGTATAATGATAAGGCACCTCTGACCTTCGACTTGTGTTTTTTTTTGTGCCAACAATCGGGGACACTATTATGAATCTTTTGACAAGCTATTTTGTAACTATAGTTCAAGTAAGCCACTTTGAACAATATTTCAGTGCTGAAAACCCCTTAAAATACTATTATTGAAAAGATTCAGTGCATAAATATCCCGAAATTAATTGTTTCCTTATCTGTTTCAATAGAATATTATTGTCACAGCATAACTATCACAACGATAACATTTGCCGTCGATTGATATGCAGCTATTCTGGGGACACTATTGCAAAGAATGTTCGTGAAATGTGTTTATCATGTTGCTCCTTTTATTATTGAAATGATGGATAGCTTAACTCCTGTCTGCGTGAAGTATGCATGAAAAGAGGAATCTTTCCAATTCATTAATTGATTACCCTTGGTCTGTTTAAATAATGCAAATGGCAACGAGATAAGATATTTTTATATCTTATCTCGCTCGATTTGATTGAAACATGAATGGCAATGGAAAAGCGCGTGAGCCTTAAAATGAACCATTAAATCACATTTACACTGTTCAGCATAAGGGGGTACTTGAACGATTTGCACCCTGACCCAATTGCCTTTGTATGTGTTGAGTATGTTTGTGGGTGACGGTGCAGCTGCGTTTATTTGCTGCATTTGTACCGACTAAACAAGTTGTGACACTGTTGTAGTGCTGCAGCAATATTAAATAAATGTGAAACGGCTTGAAAAAAGGTTGGCATTTATCTTTCCACTATTGACGAATGATGACGGAAGGACACGTATGGATGGATGGATACAATCGTGGTAGATGGACGTAATTATTTCGCGATTATACCGAACAACCCAGGATAGTGTTATATTCCTGCACAGATAGTCCCTTTTAACTGCAATCAACAAACGTTGCCATACGACGGGAGGAGCGTACGATGATGGAACTGACCGGAAATGAAACGTTAAACATAACCGGAAAATGGTGAAAGGGCAGGAATATTTCTGAAGGCTAACAGGCGATTCCGTAACATCCGACTATATGCCACCGTTGTGAATGTGTGTCTCTGTGGCCTTACCTTCACGAATATCGATTTATGTTTTATTAAACATTATCGACGTTATCGGTTATGTTCTCTTTGGTACGCCACATTCGTTCCATACACACTCACAAAACTTTAGTAATGGAGCAAATGTGAATGAGCGAGTGAATGAAAAAGACGCCTATATGTTGAAAGTGAATATCACACAGCGTAAGGGATGTGCAGGGTGCAAAAATGATATTTTAGTTCGGAAAGGTAGCTTGACTGTGAAAATGGACCTTCGTGTTTCAAAAAGCAACTGTGTCCTGGGTCGTTTGAAGAAGGAAAATCAGGCTGGTACAGATATTGCAAATTATTTGTACCAGTATGCCGAAGTGTGTGTGTGTGGGTTTATGAACGATCGGAAGAGTCTGTAAAATATGTTTCAACTAAGTACCTGATTACGCTACCGATATGTAGCAGATGGTGGGCGGGTGATGATAGGTGAACGATTTCCCTTTTTCCTCATTGATTATAGCAACAAAGCGGGAAAAGCATATCCTTTCGCAAAATGCTGTATGACATTCACCATCCTTCTTTTTCTATTCTATATAAACACATTATTATCTTTCTCCTTCTGATCGGGGTTTTCCTGTGTGGTGGCGTCTTTAGCCATCCGTACTAGCGCAACGGGAAGGAAAACGTGGGCCCTGCTTTTCCGTTCGATATTCGTTCATGTGCTTTGATTTTTCCTTTTGAAAGGCTGCTTGCTGGGCATGAATGTTTATTTTTAGGTCGAATTGATTTTTGTCGCTTCTTCCAGCAATGATGGTAGCCATGGCTTAACTATTCCTTTCGTCTCCCTTTCCCTCTTTCATCGAACCCAGTATTATTGGCTTTCATGTGGTTTGGTGTTTTACCTGATTTTCATCCTTCAATTTCCAATCACCCCCTGCGGTCAGTAATTAAACCTTAAATAATGCAAAGGGAAATCGAATGATGCACGAACGAACGAATGATGCACGTGCGCTGGAATGCTTTGAAACAGTCGGTGCAATGGATAGGAAATTTGCATTTGCTCAGTAAATATTTCTGTTCATGCTAATCGTACCATTTCTTTGAAGTTAGGCAAAGTTGAAATTTCTTTGTAATCTATTAGGTGAGAAGGAATAAGTTAAACTTTGTAGCAATTACTGCACGGGGTTGTGATTAAATGGAATGTTTGGAACATGTTTAAGAGTTTTATTAAATAGAAGATTTTTTTTCTTTAATGCTTCATCTAAATTATTTTTATACTTTTATACTATTTTTATACTATAAAAGATTCTCTAAAAATCCTTTTATCCAAGATTTATTTGATATTTGTGATGTACATCAGGGCTTGAATGATGATATCGAAGCAAGGGCAAAACCTTTCTGGCCCATTGTTGACAGCGTCGCCGTTATAATCGAAAATAGTATCAGCTTGGTTTCGCTTTCCTCTAAGCGGCTTACTCTCGTCTTCCCTTTTACCAGGGCCCGAAATTGGCTTCGACACAACAACATATTGTATCTTGTCCGTGAGCCCTGTGCTAACGTTGGGCGAATTCAATTCGTTGGGAAAAAGATGGTGAGGCACACGGAAGCTTTGTGAGCAGGCAAAAATTATTAGCCCTTGAAATAAAAAAAAAATAACAACCAGCACATTGGTTTAAGAAAAAAATGTCCTACAGTAGTAAGCACTTTCGATGCCGTTGCCATTACGAAAAACAAGGAGTTGAGGGACACGGGAGGAAGCCTGTGAAGTTCTCTGGGGAAATTAATACTTATGCTAATTATGCTTAAGTAACCAGACGACGGTGGTTGCTTGTGGTTGGTTCGTCTGAAACTTGGAATAAATTAAACAATAGTGAAGATATGCCTCTGGACTATGTAGCCACTCGCGAGTGGAGTTAGTGGTCCTCGATGGTGGTGAAGGATCGGGCCTAGAATCCAGATTCTGGCCGCTTTTTACCCGGTGCCGTTGATTTTGCACGTTTCTATGACTGGTATTTATGCTAAACGATTATGTTGGTGCTTTCATAAGGGAGTTCATTTTTTCAATTAAGATATACACAACGGTGTAAGATTTTAACTAATTAAAATGAGGAAAGAACAACAATGAATTTCTGCACTTTTGAATTTGAAATCTTACGAGACTTCCGATCCACTTTTTGACATGAAGGTCAAAGTACGCGTAGCATGTGCTATGTCATATGTTTGCGTGTAATTTTCAAATTGTATCGGTGTTTATTTCCTTTCCGAATCCTTCAACTGAACTACGACTAGGAGTCGTGCAAATTTTTCGTCTGAAAGTCCATATTTTTAGCAATGAAGAACCGGGAGTGTTTCATTAATACACGAGCACACGAATATTATCTTAATGTTCGTGCCATACGATGCAGTTGACTTACTCTAGTACGGCAGCGACCACGTCGGTCCACGATTATGTCTGGAATTTCTCCATTCTCATTTAGGGTGGGTTGATGGAGGAGATTAAAGTGTCTCGTGGGGTTATTTCTGGAACATACAAAGGCGCCCAAATCCGGTGGGATTCAACGTATACGCATCGTACACGAAGTCCAAAATACACGAGACGTGCATATACGTGTGGGATACACGACATGACAAACTACTTTAGCGTTGTTGCAGCCCCCCGTCGTAGCATACGTGTTGTAAATTCTGTTCTGCCTTTTGCTGTTGCAGCATAGAATCTAAATGCAAATCTGTAGTGTTCTGTATTACCATGATAGTAGAAAAGCATTCCTAGATGATGAAACCCTCTAAGACTGCACAGAATGGTGTAGTTGTGGATGCTCGATTCTGATGCTCGCCGGTACAGCATGAAGCATGAAGACCGAATACTGATTGGGAAATTTGGTGCCCGTACAGTGAGAAAAAAAGGGATTGTAAATGCATTATCATCAGGAGCACATGCTCGGTTATCATGAATGCTAACAAACACGAAAAACAAAAGTGGACGTGGGATGATCCATCTGCCAAAACCCAAATGTCATTAGTATGGGCAACATGTCAACAGTAAACTGAATGCATTCTTGCTAAAGTAAGGTAGAAAAGGATTACTCATTGTACAGGAAGCCCGTCCCACTGTGTGACCAACAGAAATATGTTTCAAGAGGTTAGCTTGCACCGGAAATTTATCTATCCTTCGCAGTGCACAAGTTCTATTTTTTGCTGTTGTTCAGTAATACACATTGTTAAAGTCATGGTTCTGTGGAAAACAAAACCGAATCTCATTAATCTTAATCAACAGATATCCTCATCTATTTCAATGGTCTTAACCTTCGCTCTTGGGTGTTTCAATATGTTACTAATAAAACGAGGAAACATAGCAATACGGTCTGACCGTCCTTTATGAATAAAAAAAAAAAAAAACAGGAAACGACGGTTGATTCACGCTGTGGATTTTATGTTCTTTCTCTTTCCAACTCATTTACACTAATGGAGTAAATTAGTTGTAAGAATAAAATTCATCGATTTCTGTTTATTTACTAACAAGTGGAAGAATACGTAAAAATCAATTTAAAATTATTCGAACTGTTCTTATGTATCCAATCCAAATCAAAGAAAACAGAAGTTACTAAAAGATAAACAATACGTGTACACTAGTACATAAAATCTGCTATGTGGTAGGCATATGAATGGTGCTTGAAAGCAAATCCTAAAAAAAGAGAGATACGCGAAAAAGCCGGTAGTTTCAATATCTTCAGAAATACAAATCGGTTTCTTATTCAATTGGTATCTCCATATCCAATCAAATATCTTTTTGGATCATACCTAATAACCCGATATGCTTGAGACTCGGATATGACAAACGTTGATACACCCAGCACGCCCCTTTTGGTTTTACCCTCCCAACTGCCCGAGCTGGACGTATCAAAGAAAAAGCGTTTCAATATCTCTGTACAGTTTCCAACGTATGTACACACGTCGGTCCTGTATCCCGGCCATCGTATGCGAGTGTCTGCCTTTTTTTCTCTGTCAATTATAAAGGCATCATTTCTTGGCATAATATCAACCAAATTATTGCCAGTGACGTATGCAGCAACATTTTTTGTGTACGAACGCCTGCTAGAATCGATCACACAAACGAACGAGAGGAAAAATCGGGTTGAACAAATTGATTTTCTAACAACTGATTTCTACCAATCCTAGCAGCTCCAGTTAGACCCCAGGAGCATACAGTGGATTGGTATACACACGTAAACTGCTTGGCATCCGTTCATGCGACGTTGTAGACTTAGAGCTTGAGGATAAAGGGAAACCACCGGAGTGTTGGGATGTACCGTATGGTACGACATGAGACCGCTATGCATGTCGAATACCAGATTTAGCGAGTTGAAGAGCAAGATGTCGCATATGATAAAACTCTTGTGATGGTATAAAGAAGGGCTTTTGGCAGTATCTCAACAATTCTACCAGCATTCGAGCAATCCGCTTGTACCAAAATTGAAAATAATGCATCTCATCAGTAGTACATCTGCTCTACAACTGTGCATGCTGTTGTATGATGTTGAAGATTTTTATGAACAAAATTTTGTTCCATCCTCTTCTTGATCACAGAGCTGTCTTGCATTGGAACGAGTGAGAATTGGTGAAGATTATTGCTCATTGCGGTGAGACATCAAAAGGAAGCTCCACACCTTACTAGCCATTCGATAGATGTCCCTTGTTTTGTATATTCCATTTGGAGAACTTTGCTTGGATGGTTTTCATTTTGATATAGCTCTAATTTAGTGTGTTTGCTGCTTGTCTGACCAGGATGAAGCCAGATAACCGATGTGCAAGAATAAAAGAAACCAATTCATACAATCACCCACATATGGCTGCAGACCACTCTCTGGAAGTCTATAAGACATTTTCAAATAGCACGTTTGATATGCCCTTCTCTTGAATTGGAATGATTCGTTGCATTCTGCAGTACCTGCATATGTTCATCTGTAAAACCGGTAGGCTTTAAGAGTTTTGCTGTTCTGTTGGGGACTGTAGACGTTCAACGCTGTCGCCACTGGTCGTCACTACGTCTCCTGAAATAACTAACTTCCTCTCCAGCAGCATCTACACAGCATACCTACCTACCTCGTTCATTTAGTATCTTAATTTTTCCCGACTCATCCGAACATTCCCGAAAGAGAAGAGCAGTTGGTTGTGGAAAAACAACCAGTAGGATGAAAGGGTTTGGTCTATTTATAAGCTCGGATCGTTTTATCTGTCTCCTAGCAGCAATAGCAGCAGCGCCCGAGTCAGTGTAATATAACCGGTCAGCTTGAAGGCAGCGGAAAACCCACAAACCACAAAGCACCTACCTACACCGAAACTTCTACAACAACACACAAACAGGAAAATAAGTAAAACGAAAAAAAAACTGGAGCATACAGAACCGGGATTGTTCTCCTGCGGTGGGTTTGCTATTGACATACATGGTGCTGAGAACGTGGGTGTACTTTGGGTGTTCGTGATATTTTAAACTGACGAAACGATTACAGTTCTTCCGTCAGATTCATACAGACCAGTTGGCGTAGTGTTAAGTTAGCCAAGCTGGGGAAAGGGATGGAAGTTTTATGAGCACAGGGATGACACTGCACACAAACCTGTACCGGACAGGGCCTGGTTTTGTCAGGGCTTGCACTATGTTCCCCGACTTGCTATTATGTTTTGTTGTACGAAAGCTATCATCCCTCTAAGAATCACATAATACCATTGTAAGCTAGCTGCAATCTACCAAACTTTTGTTTACGACGGAGTGGAGCACATAATTTGTTATGTGTATGTAGGTATTTTTAAGTAATAAACAATATATTTTGGAACATTTCAACAGTATGGGAAAATGGGGTTTCGACCCATTTCCACACGGAGATATGGTATGAAGAACAAGCGCGTTGTAAAGCAGATGTAAATGAAATGTTCGATCGAGAAAATAAAGTGTTTGTAGCTTGATTTGTTGCAGTTGTTCATAAAAATATTCCAGCTCTTTGAAAAAAGATGTTTTTCGCACATTTATTTAACTTTTAAAGGCCTACTCTCAAGTCTCCTTTTACTCTACACCGTTTGACATCAACTGGGAATGGGAATGACTTCTATCCCCAAATAATTGTGTTAAAAATTTTAGAATGAACAATTCATAAAATCGAAAACTTCTTTCTATAAAGAAATTGCCAGTCGCTTGGCTTCATTTGCACCTCATTTCTGTGAATTAATAATTAAGCACATTAATCTGACGTTTACGAACCGTCCGGCACTCCGGGAAGGACAGACAAAAGTACTGCCATATAGATCCCTTCCATCTTATCTTCCATTCCTTTCCCTTCGCGCCCTAAAGTGTGACCATCTCGATCTCATTGTCGCTAAAATCATTCTCTACTGTCAAGCATCACGGGCACGAGCGAATTTCACCGCTGTGTCACCCGAAAGTTGCTTCATTCCACTTGGTGCCGTTTTATCGTCCATTATTATCGCAAAGTTTGGTCGTCCTCGTCGTCGCCATCTCGGACAGTTCTGACGGTGGTTGTGTGTGTGGACGAGCAAACGTGCGACGTCGGTGCACTGATGAAAGACTTGATTTGTTGGAAAGTTTGCGCCTTCCGATTGTGCCAATTTCGGTTATGTCAGCTGTCTGATTTCGGGGGAGCAGGGCCCACTTTAAAAAGGGATTAGACTTTTGCAGTTCAGCTCAAGTTTTTGTGCAAAACTTTTCGAAAAATGTTCGTACACACAACACCAGACACCGCGAGAGCTGCGAACTGGTCAAACCTCGTTTGACAGGCACGGGAAAGGTTACGGGATTGGAAGGGTGCTTTTTATTAATTGTACGTCAAGCAGGGCAAAGCCAGCTTATCGGTTCTTCTGTCACTGTTTTCTTTTGCTGAATCAATTAATCAGAACATCAGGGGCTCATTTCGTAACTGCTTCAAATGGCCCCGGACCAAGTACTGTCCACCATACCGAGAGAAGTGGTGTATAAATTACGATAAAGCATGATCGAAACGGGCTCAAGATTGACGTCACTTTTGGCACCGGGAAGATCCGGCCGGAGATTCTCGTCTCGAAAAAGGGAAAGGGATATGCGGTACGATTAATTATTCGTTGTGTACCCTCTGTCAGAAATAGCACACACGAGACGTTGTCGAATGTGTCCGAGTTTTTATTCTCATTGAAATTCGGCTTCGACTATTGGCTTCGTTCCGATGGAGATGCAAACTGCACTTGCCAAGCTGCAGCATCTTTTGCTTTTCTCACTTAACTAACAGTGTACGTGGTTCGTTTCCCTGTTGGACGGGTATGTACGTCAATAATGTCGGGATTTCGAATGTCCATTTCAATCTTCGGCTTAGATCGATTTATCCCGCTGAGCGGCTTTGAGAATAGCGTAGTGGATCGCATTGCAAGCTTATAGGGGAAAAAACACGCACGCACCACTGGAAGGTGTGAACACCTGAGCGTTCAACAAGAAAAAAAAAATCGCGTTCCGAAGTAACACACATGGTTGTAACATGCGAGTACACAAGGTTCAAGTTTCTTGGAAAAATGTTACCCACAGGGAAAACTTGCGTAAAGTAAGGAAAAACACATCCCATTCTTCCATGACCATTGGGCCTGCAATGATTGAATCTCGCACCGTTGATGCTAAGCAGATGAAACGCTGGCCACCAATGTATGGTTGGGGTTATGGTGTTGTGTTGCACACGTGTACGTGTTTATGTCAGATGTGCGGTGTACAATGGTGGGGTAGTGGCAGCAGCGAGGGGTGGTGAGCGATGAAAATGTGCCGGAAAAATTTCAAGGTTCGGTGAAAAATTTACCCCCACGGTAATCAAATTGTCAGTTAGCGTGCCGACGTGACACGTTTATTGACTCTCCGGAGCACTCGGTGCGCCCATTTCCCGCATTTTACCGGCGATGGAGCTCCCACAGTGATTATCATTACGCACGATCCTACCGTTAAAACCGGGCCCTTCCGCTACTCGTCCGCTGGGAATAACCGTTTCTTCGAGACGCTGCTTTTTTTCCTTTGTAAGATTTTAAACAGATTTCAGCTTTTGTACGAATTTTCTTTCGACTAGCGAAAGCAAATTCTTGCCACACGCGCCTCTGGAAACGATGAGTTTTTCTTGTTTTTTTTTTTCTTTGTTGCTGCCGTTGGTTATTCCCAACACCCAAAACGTGTCATGCGTCTCACTTCCACAGAGTTATTTCATGGATGTTGGTTTCTAAAACCAGCAAACAACAAGATCCAAACGCGCTTCGTGAGATCGTAACGTACCTCGGTACTTTGGCATAAACATCGGGGAAAATATATGTACATAATTCTTGTAAACATCAGCATACATCAGCTAGACGACGGTTTCCGCCCGATTGCCCTCTTGGATCGGTGCTGCCTTGGTGTTGATCGAACTGGCGAAAAGAAGTAACATTTAACGATCGGTGTAAAATATTATGCAAACAAAGTTGAAACATCTTCATTCGCTTGGGAAGAGGGACCTCCCAGTGCGACGAAGGGTGAAGATATAAACGTAAGTGGCAGGAGCGCATCATCACGAAATGCAGATATACTCATCATCATTAATGCATCGCGCTAAGTGCATTCAATCAAACAAGACTTGCATTATGCGCGATCAATCGGGGATTCCTTGTGCAACGCTGGATTGTACGATGCATTATAAAGTGGCACAAGGTTATATTACAAGGGGGCAGGTTTTGTCAGCATTAGCAATTGTGATTATAAATGAAAAAATAGGGTGGGCCCAGCTTGTCCTACACTAACAGTGTGACGTGGTATGAAATACTGCGCTTAATTTTTTGTTGTATTTTTTAAAATTACTTTTAATTCCAAGGTTAATAGCTTAATACATCGGAATTTTGATCCTTTAGTGAGACTGAATTTTTTTTTTTATTATTGTTATGAGCCAGAAATTTCATGCAATTAGCACAAACTTTTAATATTTGTGTTATGTATTAAATGAATTGTTACACAATTTGTATATTTTAGATATTAATTCTTCAAAACTAAAACAAAATCCATTTTGTAAATGTTCAACATCATGCCAAATTTTGGGAATCCATTTATAGAACCCGAGTCGTGATTGAATTATCTAATTCTATCGATTGGATTCTATCGCCATGTCTCCGTCCTTACCAATGCCGAACGTACCGACACGAACTAAATTTGCCATCAATCCGTAAGCTCGTCTTTTAGTTCCTTTGGTAGTGCACAAAATGAAAAGTGACATCGGCATCGGAGTTTTTCGTAAGTGATTTTATTAACGAACGTTTGTTTGTATTTTTCCCTGTCGGTACGGCTATACCTGTAGCCCACTGGAACAGACCAACGCTACCACGTGTAGTTGCCCGATTTCTTGTGTATACGGATGCATCTGCAGTTTGAATTTCGCGCATCATGCGGATACAATTTTCCGCATCGGTTTGATAGAAGCGAGGATTTGGCTTCGTTCGTGCAATGTGCAACCCACACCAATCCGGTACACACCATCCATTCCCTCTCAAAGCGGGATATTGCTGGACGTACTGCAAGAATGGCACATTTTGCACAAGATGGGTTTGTACCATTCGGTGTGTCCTTATTATTATAACGTTTGTGGTCTATTGATTTGTGCTACCAATGCTACTGCCCCCATAGGGATGGAATCGGGACAAAATTGATCAATTTACCAATTAGGCGGGTAAGGTGTGGGTAATAAACACCCCCTTTTTACCTTTACCATATAAAATAGTATGTGTTTGTGTATATATACAGATATTTGCGTTAGCCAGGTGTTACCGCGACAACGAAAGGGTTTTCCAACAAGGTGTTTGTTTTCATACCATCAAAAAGAGGACACAATATGTACCTTTCCGGATTGGCCAATTTTTCATTCTATTTTTTGTTCCACCTTCTCATGATGGCCAAAATTCTGAACGTTTAGATTGCGCCATTTCTTTTTTTGTTGTTAGCTGTTGCAATGTGCTGTTCCCCAGAGACGACGCCTGTTCGTCTGGTATAGCTTCACTTTTATGACGTTGTAGGTCGATTTGCGTGAACGTATTGGATGGACAGTTTGTGCGGCTGGTTGCATACTGGTTGGTAAAGGTTGAGGACGGACCTGTGTATATATTGGTGCAACAAGGCCGAACGGCAAAACGATGTGCACACTTTAGGCGGCACCAGACGAAAGATAATATTTCTCATCTGCTAAGCATCGGTATTAGGGTCAGGCACTGGATGTTATTGTGCTGCCTAACCAACGCTGGTCGTTGGGAAAAGATGTAGTGCCCCAGCCATTTGTAAAGTGTCCAAACACGCACACACGCAACTGTGCCGTGACTCTTTGGACAACTTTTTATGCCCAGAAACACACTTTCATGTAACCGTCTAGAAGTTTGAAATGTTTTTAATTATTTTCTCCCTCAGTTGTGGGAGGGAAATGTTGCTTGTGGTGTATTTTGAGCTTATTTTCGTACCACCGTTGACCCGAATTCTTGCGAGTCTGCATTCCAGAACAGACACGCGGAACCTATTAATCTCGTTCTGTTTCCTTGTTGTTGCTCTAATTGCGTTTGTAAATTGTGTCCCTCACGTAGTCAAACGATCCTATCCGACAAAATCAAAAGAACGGCTCGAACTAGGCTTGAAGTGATGACGTAAAACTACACTCTGAAACGTTTGATTACTTTTGAAGCTACATACACACACATGTTGTATGGAATGTGATTATCTAAGCACGACAATTATGAAAATGATGGTTCTGATGAGGTGCAGCGCTAAAAATACGGTTGAAATATACGTGAGCTTGTTTTATTTCAGCATTAATGCCGCCATGCTTTACGCGTACTTTCTACCCGTTGCATTTCACCATCTGCTGCCTAACAATACACTTTGCCCGCTCCCTCAATATGAGTGTGTGTGTCTGTGCTCTTGGCGGCCAAATTGTGGCTGGCGTGTGACATTCGAAACATCAGCTGAAGGGTTGACAGGTTCCTTTTGCCATCCGATTCCGACACACCGACACATGCGACCGTTCGAGGTCAACGGTGACGATGACGGTAGATCCACGGCACAATCGAACAATCTCTAACATAGAGAGCAAACACAAATGAAACAAAAAGATCTTCCCACTTCCGGTTGCGCTATAAATGTATGTGGTGGTAACTACGTGCATAGAGCTAAAGGTCTCGCTCGTTGCAAAAGTATAAAAAAGGAGATTGTGATTAAAGCCAATTCGTTTACCTACTATCGAAAAGGGGCTCGCTCTGTGCAGGATTCCGGGGATGCTTCAACGATTCCCTGTAGAGGCACGGTTTACCTTTTGCCTCAACGATGACGTCACTGGTGTTTTGTGTGACTTGCTCGTGGAGGAAGGGACAACGCAAGGGTGGATTGGGGGAGGACTTTTCTGTGTCACTACGACTACGAATCTACGAGAATGATGTAGAGCAATGGGTACCCATTGTAAGCCTTATCGCGTGCTCTTGTTGCTGTCATTTCTCACACAGCCACAGTCACCCCCAGGGACATGCCAACTCGGTTCAGAGAGCGTATGTGGACGTCTGTAAAATATTCCTAACGAGTACGAGAAAAAGCACACACGTTGTATGTGTGCGTGTGAGCGCGTGGAAAAGAGCAATAGCGGTAGCGTGGGAAAATGAGATCCAAGCAAGAGAGAAGCGCAAGCGCCCTTGTTGCCGAACGGTGGAAGTTTTCCTTTTCTATCAAGCATTTCAACCTAGTACCGGAATCTCCTTCTGCTCTTTGTTGTGTTCTTTGTTTTTCTACGAGCTCCAAGTGAAAATGTGAGAGACCACTCAAATTGGATTCAGAATGAACCGGTTTTAAGGACTCTCTACTACCAGCAGCTGGTTGGTACCAAATCGCTTCACTACAGGTCTCAGCCCGGATGATGTAACAGATCACACACAGCGTACTGTGAGAGGTTGTCCTAAATGTAGCACTCACTGCTCCCAATCAGACGACGATCATCGAGCTGAGCAACGGTAAGAAAACTCTCAAACCGCACATACAACGTACCCAGACAGACTGACTGTGGAGAAGACAGACGGAAAATCATCGTGGGCCTGTTTCTCGTGACACGGGAAAACCCATGCTTTCGTTGTGTTTGCGCGCGATCAGTGACGAAACTCACCTGTCATGTGACAGTGATATTCGTTGCCCGCGTGTTAAGCTGCACTCACACATACCGACTATAAACGGTGGGAAAATTCCACAATTTTTCCTCCCTTCTCGGAATGGGAAATTGATGTTGAATTCAGAACTTCCAGACGGCATTAACATCACACATGAAGTGTCGCACTAATATGTGTTCAACCTTTACACATCTACATAAACCTCCCTTTCTCAGGGTCCGATGATTGACCGTCTTAGAAAGCGTTTCTTTCGCCCAGTTTCTGAAAATCCTATTCTTTGGATGGAGCGACTTGCTGCGACTTTGTTAGTTGCCTGCCTGTTGTCTCGTTGTTGCGGAACGGGCGATCTTTTTTTACATTCTTCATCTTTTCGGCCTCAAAACCTATGCTCTAAATATTCTTTGATATTGCACCGCTGCGTTCCTGTCACCAGGCGACCACGGTTCAGATGGGGACCCTCCAACAAAAGTCGGCAATCTTGTTGCATGCCTGCTCGCCGCACAACAACAAGCGAAGCATGAGGACAGCAACATTACACAGGACGGTGTGCTTCAAAGTACGGTATCGTACGGTGTATTTATAACCGTGATATAAGTCCGTTTGTGTTTGTCTCGGATTTGTCAGTTCGACTGTACGTCTGATTCGCCTCTCCCTGATGGTGGGGTCACATTCGTCCAACGTTCACGCATGGTTTAGGAATTGTGTTTTGTGACGGTGGCGGTAAAGTCTGTATTCAGGCGATTAATCAAATGCAACGGTCAGATATTACGATTCGAGAGGATGGAAATTTGAGTGTAAGAAAAACAAAACTATTTTTATTCAGCAAGATCTGTGTGGTTACAGAAGATGCATAACTGATTATTGGCAATAGAATTGGTAAGTATTACCATGAAGAATTTATTCTAAAAAAAATCAAACATCAGACGTCTATGAAATACAGAATTTGTGTATCTTTTTATAGCACTTCATAGTTAAACTTTTTCATGGGACTGTGCGTTATAAAATGTACTTCTCATGGAAACTTACTTCATAATTATCAGATTACACTATTATAGAAACCAGCTCCACTGAAATGAAATTCCGATGGTCCAAGATACAGTATTCCTTACCCTCGCATGTTCTGACTAGCGGAAACTGGTGAGGTCTACTGGTGTAACTTTCCCTTCTATTCCGGAGACTGCAATTAATTACTGTTATAATTAAATTGTGTGCAGTTTGAACACATTTTCCTCTATGTTCGGTCAGGTCACACCAGTGTTACTCGGCTATTCTAACACGGAAACACACACGGCGCCCCTTTCGTTAGGAATTCGCCGGGATCCAGTTGGTCGCTACGTTTGCTGAAGGCAGAGGTCAATCAATATCCAACTATCGACGGAGTCCTGCTGCTTTATTCTCATTTACGGAAAGGAAGGAGGTACCTGCGGAGAACCTTTTGTTGCTGACTTGAAGTTTACGCACACGCGCTCACACAAGCACACCCTAATGCACAGTGATAGCCTGCACGCAATCGTATCGATTTTGCGCTGCCTGGACGTCCGAAGGAACAGTTGGTTAACATGATTTTTCACCATTAGCTGTATCGCAGATGACGGGTAAAAATATAATGCCGAATTGCATAGATTGATGCTAAGGTATGGCATTGAACTCTCCCTTGTACTGGTGAAGGTGGACGCAGGAGTCATATGACATAATACTGGAATTTTGATAAAATTGTTACCATTCTAGAGCATGTCGTATCATGTCTAAGTCGAAGGACACCAATTAAACTTGAAACGTGTATGATACGACGCTTTTCTTCTTATCTAAATAAGCGGTTTTTTGGTAAACAATATTATAAAACAATATGGGTTCTTTGTCGGTGTACAGCAAGCAAATCTGCACAAACCTTAACACAACGGATTCATTTTTTATACTGTGAAATCCTCAAAAGAAAAGCAACGGGCTATTAAAAAAGAAAATTTTACCAGCCGCCCCGGCGGATGCCGTTGTAAGTAGATCGTCGAAAAGGAAATTATGTAACAGTTACGATCCGGCGTTTTGCACTGGTCCGCGGGTGAAAGAGTTTATTTTCGTTTCACTCAACCGCTGCTTTTGTCTAGTGGGCCAGTACAATAATATGCAGCAAGCGCACTTAAACGGAAGCAGGAGTGAGCCAGAAAAAGAAATAAAAAAGACCCGAGGTCTTTATGGGAAGATAAAGAACGATCGAATGACCAATTCCATACAACTGTGTACATCCTTTTTTTTTGTGCTTTCAATGATGTTCGGTGGGTCTAGTGTTTTGGGTGGGAAATTGTGGGAAAATACGACCAGCAATCAGTGGCACTTTTCACTACTTTGCGAGAAAAGAAAAAAAAATCATGAGGCAAACAACGAATCCACCAGTCCATTTATCGCCCAGGGCCATCTGGCATTTTGTTTCGATCGATTATTTAGCGTTATTCACTATGGGGCATGCCCGAGGTGTGGAATAGGCAGCGAGGAAAACAACAACGGAGAGCTCTGTAAAGGAGGGTTCTATTAAGCATTGGAATTGTGCACCGTCGTGATCCGTTTTCTTCCAAATCTCGTTTACATTCACTTTCGAACCAACCGTTATGAATGTTGTACCTTCCAATACTCTGGATAAAACCAACCAATCGAAAAGAGTTTTCGCACGTTCAGTGATCGTGAACCGCCTGATGTTGAAGGGCCGAGTCGATAGAAGAAGGATTAAATGAAAAAAATAAATCGTTTCCACTCGGTCAGGGCATCACCAGTGGGGTCAGGTCAATAATCGCCACGAATGATCGGTGGAAATGAAACGCACAGTTAAAAAACAAACCGCGCAATGCAATCGAGGCCGTAGTCCAACCAGATCCATCTGCCAATTAACCAGACGAAACCGAATCGTCTTTCGCATCCGGTACTCTGTAACCGGGAGGCTGAAGATGGAAACTTGAGCTATATTTATTTTGTTGGCGCTTGTGCGAATGCAGTGTTTATAAAACAATTATCGAGGAAAGCAACGGTATCGGCTAGTGGCAGTTGGAGTGAGCGAATCGATCGAATAGATTTCAAAACGACAACACAATCTCTATTATACACATACGCATACCCGTGGGCATTCACGTTCACCATCTCAGGATTAGTCGTCGATTTTTGTAAACAATTTACGAATAAATGCAGAATAATCATTTGTATAGCGTTCGGTGTTGATGTGCAGGAAGGTTTCTTGTTTCGATATAAAAAACAAACATTGACACACTAGTTTATCGATTTCTTAGTTACTTTAATATTTCATTGCAGAGTTGGAGCAATATTTTATGATGAATTATTTAGTTTTTCATATAACCTTTCGTTTCGTTCTTTAAAAAGAAGTATTATTAGTGTATTGATTTTGATTATTCTTGTTCTAAATTGAACATTTATCTTTTTAATTCAAGTGCTTATCAATTTAATAAAAAGGCCTTTGTCGTGCTTTTCACTGATAATGTTGACAACCCCTGTCAATGCGTACAATAAGGATGGACTTGAAATCCAGCTGACGATGCAAAATCGCTCAATGAGACACAATTAGCTCAATCTTAGATCTAACAGCTGGTAGGACAGCCCAAGGAAGGATATGTGGGCCAAAAGTGTGGGACCATTTATATTTCTTCATTCTTTTGCCTGATGCCTTTCTCTTCCTGATCAACCAAAGCTAGCCAAACTAACCAACCACACTCACACACACTCATCCATCCATCTGATGAATGGATTGAAAATTTAAAATTCAAATTAGCAACTTTCCTACACCATTCATCGTTGCGTGTTTTGCAGATGCTTACCTTCCGTATTACGGCCATGTTGCGGTTGGCGAAGAAAATTAAGGTGTTGTAGAAAATGGGGTTTAAAAAAATGGAATAATTTCTTTCTTGTTCTTTCCCCTCATTGCACATAACCATGAATACAACACGAAGAGAGCCGCTCCAAAACGTGTCCTATCACAAAAATCAATCTTAAAATAGCAGCAAAGGACAAGAGACGAACTATTGTGTGTCGATCGAAAAAATGTTTTATTCTTTGCTTCATTTTTGCCAGTAAGACGCTGCTATAGAAATGTGTTAAAAAGTCAGTAAAATGTATGTTCTTTGCTACATAAATTAGTTGATCAGTAACATACGTACACTAGCAAAGGCCTAGCTTATTTACTGATCCTGTAAGTTTGGCAAACAAGTTTTAGTTCTGGTGGCAGGTGGTGTCGAGGTTTAGGAGCTAATCAATAAATGTTTCGTGCTCTGTCCCATAGAGTTACTGTTGCATATTGATGCTCAACATCTTCACAAAGTAAACGGACAGAATTAGCTTCTTCTACTAGGCTACAATTCTCCTTCGATCAGCCCCTTAATATGTTGATTTCGTGTTCATCTATAGAAATCGGTTCAAGATAAACTTTTCTCATTCTTAAGCTACCTTTCCCTTATCGGTTGAATAGTTTTGGGCTAGTTTGCGACAATATCGCTATTCTTCTTGTGTCTTATTTCTCGTGATCTCTGTACCGGTGCTCAACATCCGGTCCAACAAACCAAGTTGACAACTTTGTTCGACCGTTATGCGAACGTTAGAACAGCGGCCGGAGAATATGAAAGTTCTAAAGCTGAATTTCGATACCCTCTCATACGTAAGGAGTGAAAGGATCTAGCGAAAAGCATCTCGAAAGCGGTGCCAGATCAGCATCATGTCATTGTAAAAAACAATGGAGGCGCCAGGCAAGTAAAGATTTTGCACTTCGATGGAGACGCCCGGTCTTTCACTTTAGCAACATGAATAACATAACCCATAACATGAAGCGATGGTATCGGGAAGGGTAGCTGGGAGCTCCTCATCACGTTCCCGGTGCTCACACATGATCGAGTTATCCTATTATCACAGAACTGCTTACTCATGGTTATGTTGTGTGTCCTTCGGTTTTCACTTGACTGTTAGATGATGAGCTGGTACGGGGACAAGTGCAAGAGCTAAAGTAAAAGGACTTAGCAGACGCCAAAGCGTATGGATAACTTTGTTCTAACATTGTTTTCATCGGTTGCATATTCACCCTTCTCCATTGCTGGGGAAGAAAAATGATTTTATTTTCCTGCTTGTAAATTTGTTTCATAACCGCGCGGCAAGTTTTCTTTTTGGGTTTGCAGCATTCGCCGCAAAGCATTAGTGACTCGTGAATATGTCAACACAAAAGCATACCGATACAACCTAGCCCATATATGTATGTATATGGTCAGATATAGACAAAAGGAACTGTTTCTGACAGCTTTACATTTATTACATGGTACCATCCTGCCATTCGTGTTTTCCCAGTTCGATAAGGTAGTGGGGGCTCTCTGTATGCAAAAACGAGCCAAAGACTCGCGTCTGAGGCTCAACACCCACTGTACGGTGGATGATTTTGCTGTTATGTGGACTGATTTTTTGTGTCTCTTGTGCAGAGTTAGTTAAAACTTTCTGCCAACTGTTCGTCGAGATCGCTGCGGTGTGGCTTTTCCTGTACAATTTTAAGAGAACAAGTCTTAAGATATGGCTTCCTTGCCGATCTATGTGAATATTCCTCTACGTGTGTGTATGTTGCCACCATGCAACCGGATGCCCTTTTCCTGACTTTTCGAACTCCGTTACGTTTCAACGGAAAAAGCAAAAGATAAAGGAAGAAAGGGCTAAACAACACTTCCATCTGTTGTGTATAGCTTTAAAGGTGACGGGAGTGAGATATAAAACGGAAAGGTGGGGAAGTCATCAGGTGCGATAAAAGTTAAGTTGGAAGCTACAGAACGAAGAATGCTTTTATCAGCCGACGAAATGGTTTTGAGCAAAAAGTTGGTACTGTGTCTGCGAATCCCCACACAGCTATAAGGATTGAAAATATCCACCACCTTGCAAACATACCATATTGGAAAGGCAAAAACGCTTCAATTGGTGCGAAAGAGAATGGTCGGTGATGGTTGTGGTGTGTTGGTTACATAATTTTCTAACTTGTTCCCGTTCCTGCGGCATGCGTCTGGAAGACACGTTCAACGGCACCCTGTTGCAGAGGGAGCGGCACGGCGCATACAATTGAAAAACTCTTTTACCGTGAACCATTTTATTTGTCGTATTGTGCGAAATATCATCGGGCATACAAAATTATTCAAACTCTAGATTTGGGAAAGCAGCATATAATTTCCTAAACTCGCTTTTCTTCCAACAATTACCAGCGTCATCTATTCGTCTGTTTGCTTTGGGAGGTAATTGGTGAGATTGTATGAATGATATGCGGTTCCGTAGGGTTGCGAATAGGTTTTCTTTTTATTCCGAAATATTTTCATTAACGTAGTAATACAGTTCGCTTTCACCCGTAAGCATAAAGGCTCTTGATATTTGATGCATCAATGGAGGGGGAAGAAAAACTCCTAATCCATTTCATGTTTCGTGCCATAACCTCATGTTTCATTAATCGTCACCTCACGCTAACGTTGCAATCGTTCCTTCTGCTAAAAATATTTCCCTCATCAATGCACCAATCGATCAATTTTTCTCACGTTTTGTTTTTATTTTTGTTGTATTTTTTCATTCGATAAAACAGTACATTATACAGCTCATATAGAAATAATTATTTCTCCGAAAATGGATCCATTTGTCCAAAACGGCGTTTAAAGAGTCAGAGTTGAACCAGATATTTCGTTTTAGCGTTTTTCTACTCTGTAATTTTTCCCAATGTTTACAAAACAACCCATTTTGAATAATGTACGTACCGTATCTTAAGCTTGTCATTACATATATTCCTACTTTTACCAATGGCTGCTTCCGTAATGGTCTACTGTCACCCACTAAATAAATAAACAAAACAAACGATAAACAAACGGGACTGAACAAAAACAAAACACAACAACAAAAGGTGCACACAAGCGGGATCTGAACAATCTGTACCAAGTGATCTATTACGGTGACTCGCAGGTCGAGGTCGGCAAACCGTTCTCGATCTCGTGCATCATCAGCATCGCCAACCCGGTCGAGTGGCACAAGGACGGTGAACCGATCCGGAAACATAGCAACATCCGTCACGGCAAGGATGAGCATAGTTACATCGAAAGTGAGATGGGCATCGCAGGTAATGAGACACGTATAAACCACACACAAACAAACACTCATGTGTACACTTAGTGCTTCTCAGGCTCATCGCCACACATCGTACACAAGTGGTCATGGCAATACTTTGGCTAGGTTAAAAAGGATAGGATTACACAGAAATAGTTGGAAAATTCAATCGTTTCGATTCGTTGTTTTTACAAGTGCTCGTAAAATATAAATTTGCTATAAATGCGTGTAAATCTGCACCTTTCTCATTTGCTCTTCAGACCAATTAGTACTTTTGCCAAATATTAATTTTATTCATCACTATTCAAGTGGCTAGAAAACAGGGTACCTATGCCACAGTGCCTGAGGTACAGCGACTAATTGAACATATCCGGTGTCAAGGGAACGTGTGTGATGGGCGATCGACAGAAAAATGACAAAGAAGTGTACAAAGTAAAAACTCGCTCCTCTCCCACGCACTGACGTATTTCGAATAGAATCCTGAACAGCTTAAAAGATGCTTCCATCATCTATGTCTAGCTGTCATGTAGGAGACACTAGAAGAAAAATATGTTGATGAATGCGTCGAAACTGACCAGGCGTCTCCATTCACACGTTCCGTCGATGATACACGGCACCGTAGCACTAGATTTAAAGATTCGGGCTTAAAGGAGTTTTTTTCCGTTGCCACGTGGCCGTAAGTTATTTTTCTAGACGAAATTTACATCACAATTTGAAGCTAAAAGACAGCTAGCAGGCTCAGGGTGACACGCGTCCACTATTCGAGAAGACGTAGTGCGCACGTTGCTAGATGAGCAATACATGAATGTAAAAACACGATACTGTAGTTTGCATGCTAGAAGTTTCATAGAAGGAGGAAGGCATCACATAGCTCTAAGGAAATTCATTTCTAAGGTAGAGACTGTTAGTAAATTAGAAAATAGTGTAGATATTTCTCATTAAAGGAAATCGTTTCTCATAATCATCATACCTGCTTGTCGAGCACACAAACAACATGTTAGGGTCATTTCTCACGCGCTAGTTTATCGCCCATAAGTTGTGATAGAGCAGCCATTTCATGCAGTATCACAGCTGTGTAGTCTGCAGAAGATATAAACCAAAGACAAGGGTCAAGTAAATTTGATCGAGCATTTCTCTCTTACATATCATTCCGGATGCAACACAACGTACTGAATGGTAGGAAATCGAGATAAAATAGAAGCATCGATCAGCGTACAACGAGCACTACCGAAACATCAGGGCAAATACCAGTGTAACGCACTTTACAAAAACTATCATCAATTGTACGTATACCGGAATGGAACGCTACTTGGGCATAGCATTGCATCCTCTGCAACAGGCACAGGATCGTCACGAAATGCCGAAAAGCATCATGACGATATGCAGCTAATGCTGAGCACTGTTAAGTCGACTCTCGTTGCTCCACTCTCCGTAGAGCATCACCATTTTACTACGGCCGTAGCATTAGCTCCAGGTCCTGCCATTATAGATGAAGAGTTCCCCGGTGGATCTTTAGAGCGTGAGCTCGAACGGGAAAGGGAGTCGTCAAAATCTTCCGCCCACAGTCCACACCATCATCGACAACAAGCGGCCGTCGGCCATCGACACCATACAGGTAGTTCAACGGAGAAGAAACCTCAGCAGCATGCATCTTCTTCTCCGAGCAAGGAAGACTCCAAGCGCTTCGTGAGCCAAAAGACTACGATAGACCAGGATTCACGATTGCCTGAGGAGGTCCTTGAACAAACTGTGGAAGAATTGGAAGATTATACCCCCGTGTTGTATACCGACAAGTCTTCGACGGCGAATAAGCCCAAGCATTCTACCGCAGGTAGAAAGCAACCGCCTCCTCCACTAATGGAAACACGTGAAGATGAGGACGAGGATCCGTTGCCTGTCGGTGTGCAAGAAGCGGAAACACAGGACATAATTAATCTGGATACGTCAGTTGGTGCAGAAAACATCGAGGACCTCGTTGAACCGGATACCGAAATCGTTATCGAAAGCAAAGCGATCTCGCTGGAGGACGATAATATCGACAGGTTGATCCAGAACAAGAGCGATATTAACGGTATCATTCTGGTGGACAGCTTGGAGGAGTTAACCCCACACAAGAAACCACCCAACGGAGACAGCACTGCCCTAATGATTCCCATACAAGCTACTGTTGGGTCTGCAACGAGAACCGCTAGCAATACCTCCACCAATCACATGGCCGGTAGCGACAGTACCATTGCATCGATGGCAGGTCCCACTGGCATCCAACAGGCATCTCCCAAAGAGGAGAACATTATCACCATGCCTACCAACCTAACCTCCTCTACTGTTGCTCCGCCAATGGTTCTGGTTGGAGAGCAGGATAGTACGGTCCACCACCATCATCACCATCATCACGAACATCACACTACCACAACTGCAGCAAAAGCGCCAACCACTCCAACAACAGTTACTACCACCACCGCCACTTCCTCTACCACTGCTAGCATCTCCACCACAACAATGACGGTGGCGCCACTACTCACTACTACTGCTGTCGGTGAGGATACAAGAATTTCTCTTCTCCAAAAACTATTGTTTGCATTTGACAAACGACAAACGAACCATTTTTAACAGAAGTAGAAAATTGGAAACAAATGAGATAGTCTCCAAAGAGCCGAATCGTTCAAAAATGGTTCTCGTTTACGAATGTGTAGTGCATTTACACATTCGTTGGTAATAGTGCGTGCTAGAAAAACAAAAATAAGTTATTTTTCTCTGCTACGGTTTCAATTCGTGCGCTGCCATGATTGCTTGCCTTGTTTTCGGTTTGTTTTGTTTTGTTTTACCCTTCATCCACTCACATTGTGCTGTAATGAGAAAACGAAAGGTGAAAGCGGCATAAGCGACAATAAAAAACTTGATCAGTTCACTTTTCCAGAACCCGCGCCGGTTTGCTGTTGTGGGAACCCTTTTCTAGTAATCAGCATCCTTTGCCCTTTGTTATGCTTGAGCCAAAATATGTTCATTGTTACTGTTTCGATCGGCTTCTAGCAAGAGATTGTTTCGCTGTGGTTAAGAAGTTAAATTTATTTTACATGCTAGTTAAAACATTTTCGCTACTGTGTATGTGGTGTGGTGCCTCTCTTCAAAGTATTATTTCCCCCAACGCTCCCAAACAACCTTCACATTCATCGATTTGTTTCCATTTTAAATATATTAAATATTATCTTTTACTACGGTATAAATTGTTTCCTGTGTATTTGGAACGTATTAAACCATTTTTGTTTTGTTTTCATTTTGTGTTACTATATGCGCCTTTTCGAATAGCTTTGCTCTGCTGTTCTATGTGCGTTTAATGATGCTGACGTGGCTTGTCGGCGTGGTTCCTTTTCCCTGTCTTGATTCGCTTGGAATGATGTTTTTAAAAGCTGTTCTTTTGTTACCTTGTTGTTTGTTATGCATCAAATAGCAGTTCCCTTTCGAAATCCATTGCCCAAGCGTTGAAAAGGCAAACACACCCATTCGTAATCATTCAAAGGCGCATCGTAATGGGACCTAACGATGAACCCCGGTGTACATAACGAGCTCGAAACGTGGTTAATTTGTATTCATTGCAAGCTATCCTAATTTTTATTATTGCTTTTCGCGGACGTTTGTAACATCTCCTTTTTCATTTCCCGCTCGGAACCATTTAATTAAACCAATTCTCAACTGCGGCTGAAAGGAGAGCAAATCCCTTTCAGCGGCTAAAAATCACGGGACTGATTTTCAATTTAATTTCTTTGAAATGGGTCCTTTTTATTGCAGGTTCTTATTTTTCTTTCAAGCTCATGAAATTTACAATATTGTTATCATTTTATCCATTCAATTTTACTCAACCATTCAACCGTCCTGTTTGCCTTTTATAAATGTTTCTGTTTATTTGCTTTACTTACGTTTAAATTTGTGTAATGAATGTAGTTTCAGCAGATTTAGGAATGTTTTATTCGTTACTTTTAGTTTCGACATGATGGTATGGAGATAATTCTTGTTTCTAAACAATTAAGATATTTCTTGTACCCTAAGCTGCTGCTTGCGTATTTAGCATACAAATATGCTTACCCACACACTGCTAAAAAGTAAACCAATTGTACTGAAGGCTAGTAACGTATGTGTTTAGTTTTTTAAATTTATTGAAACGAAATAAACTCGAATTGCTTTTTCTTTTTCTCATGATTGTTTAATTTTTGGTTGAGAAAAAAAAACAAACAACATTATTTTCCAGTTATCTTCTTTCACTTCGTCGTCTTATCTATTTTCTTTTTTACTCTTCGTTTTTTTTTACCCAAGCTCTACCAATACTAACAGTATGTACGTTTCCCGTAACTTATTTACGCTAGTCTTTTATTTGGTTAATATTGTATAACGAAATTTCCCAAACTATGTAACTCTCTTTGAAAAGCGGTTATAAGAGGGAAGGACTCGTATGATATTCCTTACTGCTTTCGGGAGCACATTCATCAGGTTCCGGAAAATGACAATTTTCCGGCTCGTGAATCAATTTGTGTGTTCATTAGCATATAGCACTATCAACATACACGCGCGCGTGATGGTGCCATACGCCAATGGTGACGGGTTCCTTCTGGGGGCAACATACATCCCACATGATTGCAACGCGAGCTACGTACGCTCGGTTATTTGTTGTTGAGGTACTAGCACTCTGTGTCCTGGCTTAAACAGCCCTTTGGGGATGGAAGCATACACGAACCTCCTGAACAAGAGACGACAAATAACATAGAAGGATTATTGCGCGCACAAGGAAAAGTGTCAGCACATAAAATACACGCACCGTCCTATCCCATCCATTCCCAAAACTATCCTTCATATGCATCCTCCACCACACAGCTCGGTTCTTTCCCATTTGCTACGTACCTGTTGAATCGAAAAGCGGTAAAATCAATGCACTGTCAGGTAAATCCGTATTCTGTACGGCGCTTCCGTTTTGCAAAACTGTTGTGCCTTCGTACGTTTGCGCCCGCGTGAAACATTAGCATAATTAGGTCAGCACACGCTCACGGGAACACGCTAAAGCAGGTCGGACGGGCGTGTATGGGTGCGGTGAAAGCCGAGAGGCTCATAATTATTAGAACCCCGGGTATATGCATATAACCCGTTTTTTATTCAACACGCGTCTTCCGGTCGTTTGCAAAGGTGTGTAGAAAAAATGAACGATCAGACATGAAGGGCTTATGCACGCACTTTAAAGGCTCGAGCATAATATAACGCTTTTAAGAAAAGAACCTAGCGTGTCGGTTGGTCACAACTTGTCATGTGTGTGTGTGTATGTTTGAGTGTCTGTAAGCATGCACGGGCCCTATGGTCATATTAGCTTCTTTCCGGCGATTTAATTAGGCTTTAGTTAGCTGCACTTTTCATCGCCATCCCGGAACGTGCCAAAGTGATGGATGGTTAACATTATTGGCAAATCGGACTATTTGTTAATTTTCTGAATATCATTTTGCTATTTTTGTATATCTGTACAAAACATGACATAAATGTTTCGTTCAATCTGTTGAGGCGAACCGTTTGGTAAAATTAGTACCACGTTAAATTAACGAACCAGTGTAGGTTTCACGTTTCGGTGATCCAAATAGCTTCATTGGAATACCTTCCCAATGCGCGAATAACAATCCAACACGAGCCGATGTTAGGCAAAGAAAAGAAAAAATCATTGACGTGTTGTTGTACGATATGGGCTTAAAACCGTTGGAAGTAAAGAATTCGTACACCACAGACCCCCTTTCTCCCACCCAACAATCCTGCCCAGCACGGTAGAGGTCAAATTTGACTACTCACCCTGTGTTTTAGGTAGGTGTTACAAAAGGCACCCACTAGTAAACGACCGTTTTGGTTGATGTGCATCATGCGGAACATAAACGGTGCGGTACCGATCCTCACCTACGCGAAATCACAAATAAACACACGTACACCCGCAACTAGAATGCTACACCGAACTTTACCGGTAAATAGCTCGAGCGTTGGACGAAACAATTTTTCACTTTTACACTGTTCCGAACCGCAACATCTGGCCCTGTTTGCAACGGTCAGCACCACCATATGTGTGTGTGTGCGCGTAGTAAGTCAGGCGTAGGACGAACCAGTTGGTATCGTTTGGATTTCTTTGATGTTTTGGCAAGAAGAAATGGACAATTGATGAGCAGCGGGAAAAAAGTTTACGACGGCACCGGGGGTAACACGATCTTTAACAGTAACGATTTTCAGTTGATAGCGTTGGCCAAAGGTTTTTTTATAGACATTCCTTCAAGGTTGTTAGTATCGAATGTAGCGATCAATTATAGAGAACAAAGGAACACATTTCGCTTGAATTTGAATCCGTGTCCAATCCATTTTAGAAAAAAACAATTGTTTTAATTGTGTAGAAGTAGTATAGAAAGATTATAACATAATCAAAACGAAAATTCTTCTAATCAATAGACGTAACTATTCTATTACAATCCCAAAAACGAAATTTTACAACATGCACGGCATACATTAGGGTGATTAGCTGTTTTAAATTGGTTTTATGTGAATACGTTAAAATATTTGTACATAAAATTTTGCAATGTTTCTTTAATCGGGGATGTAAATAAATGCACCCTTTTCACTATCCTGACACATTTCGATTGACACAACACATCGGACAACATTCGTAATGGTGTACAGTAAACACCAACGCAGCAGTAACGCAGCGTAACCGATATCCGCTTTTAATTGTTTGATTTGTAAAGTTACACTCACCTGCTGCCGTGAGGGCGTAGTGAACAGACGTCCATCTATCAGAACGTCGGCGTCTGTCCTCGAGATGCAGTGTAAACCTTGTCACCTCCCATTTGAGCCGTTATTGGTTGTAAAAACGACCATGACAGCTATCTTAGTCCGCTGCACAGCACGGTGGATTGCACTATTGAAATGACCAAACGAGAAGCGGCTTTCCATGATAGAAAGCAAATATTTACCATTTGCTCTATCCGATTCGATCCATCGCTAGTGTATGTCTCTTCCATTCCGCTACCGTGCCAAGGAATTTATGAAACGGGTTGTTTTTGTTGGACGGTGCTCCGTGTAACGCTCGTTTATTGTGTTGTATACGGTCTCATTCTCCCGTGCCTAGGATACTGTTCATTTAAGGGCCTTAAATTGTGTGGTTATTTTTAATTTCCGTTAGGTACACACGCACCACGTATCCCAAAATTGGTCAATATTAAACAATGCCTCAGCTTTTGTTCAGGTCCTCGTTGCTAATCTTTCTCGCATAAAAAGCGCATGGTACGCAGAGGCAACTCGGTTGGATGTTAACTCCAAAACTGAAGGAAATTTTCGTTATGAGATTATAAAAGTTGCACTACCCCATAAAAATCTCACCTTTGCCTTCTTTTTTGTCTGAAGGATATATACAGGCTAATGCTGCTGTGTTGAGGGTGAAATGCCTTGCAATAGTCAGCCGTAACGCACACAGAAACATACCTTTACCTGTGCAGTTGTTTCCTATGATTTTGGCCCGCAATTCACACTGATGCTCCGGGTTTTAGTGCCGATGAAAATCAAGCCAAAATTCAGCAACATCCACCACCTTCCATGCTTCCTCCTTTCTACCTATCATTTCCCCGCATCCAGTTAGTGAGTGTAAACAACGGCAAATTAAATATTTATTAATTTTATAAATATCAGACAGGCAAAGCCAGCACACTCGTTTCATCTGTACACCCATCTTGCACCATTCGGGAAGGTTCAGATTTCCCCGTTCGTTCTTGAGTCTTGTGTGTGTGAGTGTTTGTATCGGCTGTTCGGCTATTGAGCAGGCCCAGGAAAGCAGTAGGTCCCGGGTAGCTCGTTGGATAGATAGAACCGTTCGGTATCTTTCGACGCGCGGCGCATGAAATTAAAAGCCAGATGACTGCGGTTTTCATTAAATAATCATGGCATTTCTGGTTTTCACCAACACCCCAGTATGTTTTTCGCGCTCTTCTTACCGCCAGCAGTGGCAAGGGCAAAAGCATGATGAACCGGAAGGAGATAGCTCTGTGGTTGCTGTGTCGAACACCCTGTTCAACTAAGCTACCTATGTCAAGTTTCTATCTCATTCTGTTATCCGCTTTCCCCATATGAAACATTGGTGAATGTTTATGATGGATGTTAGTAGTGTACTAAACTAACCTTAAGGGAGGAGAGAAACTGTGTTTTTGTATATTGTCCACTTCTCCACACAACGAGTAGACGGAACGCAACCATGTCGCCAATGCTTAGTGAGGAAGGAGGACAGGTTAACTCATCCAAGCACGGGTGGATCAGTCATATAACGAAGATGGAATGGAACAGGTGCGCGTTTAGTTTGCTTTAGCATCTCCAAATATATCCCCACCCAAGGTATACATCCCGTTGTATAATGGAAAGGGGGTAGGTTCCAAACGTCCAAGACAGTGGGACCAAAACCTTTTACACTCAAACTACTGCTTCTTCATCTCGCGTGCGCTATGATTTTTGGCATGCGACACCGGCTGCGTTTTCTTCCATAATGGACCCTCCGCCCCACCTCACTTGCGACCCTCTTTCGGTTCCATAAACAACTTGCTTCGCTTTTTCATCGTGTAAGCGTACAAAATTGTGACGACTCAATTCGGCGAACGAGAATTTTGCCCCGAACAGATATTATTATCTTGCCTTAACGGTTGATCTCTTTAAAGAGTATGAAATTTTGTTTGGTATGGAACCCGGAAAAGGGAAAGAGATCGCACAAAAATGGAATTGAAGTAGTGTAGCAGAGCGTGTGTACGATAGCTAGAGTTAGACATTTTAGAACGCTCGATAAAACAAAGTTTTCCAAATCGTTAATTTACTTTAGCTGTAATTGTTTCTCTAGAGTTGAGAGATTTAAGTTAGTCCGCCCTTGAAATAATGTTTCGATGTTGCTAAGGTTTTTTCCTTCTCCATGTTATGTAAATCCTATGATCTACAGCTTCGCTTTTTCTTGTATTTATATTATACTTCCTTTCTTTTCCCTTTAAAACTATTTTTTATCTATTATTCAAACTTCTTTATCAATAGTTCTCGATGCCGTTTTCCTCTTCTCGTTCTTCTCTTTTTCCTCTACTCTATTTACTTCATTTCCGCTTTATCCTGTTCCATTCCATTTTATCCATTCACTAAAACGACTTTACTCTTACCGTTACAACCTGTTTCCCGTTGTAGCACCAAAACTTACTTTTTACTCTGTTATCGCTTACCTTTCAACTTCTCGTGCTCGTTTTTTTTTTGTTCGCGTTCCTGCGGGAACAAACCCCTGTTTAATGCTTGTCCGTAAACTAGCCCACTTGATTCGATTATGCAATGGTTAATAACTTTCATTTTATCCTTTCGTCCGTTTCTCTTTCCTTTTTACAGATGCGCTGCTGCCTAACTACGACCAAGCCAGCACTAGTTTAAAAATATTCGATATCGCAAAATCAGTCACGCTCGGTTGTAACATTACACAGGAAGGAAATTTTGAATTAAGTTGGTAAGTTTTCCATGGTGTGGTTGTCTGTAACATGTGTGTATCGATGTGAGTGATTATGAGTATAGAACTAGAAAATACTAAAAAAACTCATTTGCTGTATGAAGACATTTTTATTCAATTAAAACAACCCAAGTCACAATCGAACATACTTCCTTCACAAACTAAAATGCCAGCAAAGCGGCGCGAATCGAATGAGGTTTTTCTCTTTCTCTCTCTCGTTTTGCTCCATATAAATTTCCAGCGAATATTCATTTTTATAGCCGTTGTCGAAAGTGTTTTTATCGATCGGTATAAAAATAATCAAACGCTTGTGTTTTGTTTTCTCTCTTTTCTTTGCATGAGTGGCGATTAATTCACGATGTTGACGAATTATGTATGAAACCATAATCCTTAACCGCGGAATGGTTTTTCTGTTTGTTTGTTTAAACTACTTATGTTTCCTCAGAAAAATACACACC
>KI422634.1:0-54014 GCA_000473375.1 Anopheles culicifacies | reverse complement strand
TCACCATCGGTGAATCCTATGCTATTTCCATATCCTCGAAACTGTCTATATGTATGTGGAAAAATGTAGAAGAATTCTATTGTATTGAATATTCTATCTGATTGACACAGACACACGAAAAATATCGGAATTATGGTGTTCACTAAAAAAACTAACAGACACTTATATAAGAGGTGTATGAAATCAATTCAATATACCATCAGTATACAATAGCTCGTCTTCTTTATTTGCAGGGACTGGATCCAGAGTCTCTTATGTTTCGCGATGGACGCCGAAAGATTGATATGGTGCTATGTTATGAGGAGGATGATCAGGGTGTAATGACCGAATTGGATGCTTTAAAACGTCACCAACGTAAATTGTTTCAAGAAAATCTTATTCGAGAGGGTCTTGAATTTGAGGTGGAGGACAAAGCACAAGCTTTCGATGGTAAAACTTACTTTGTCAAAATTCACATTCCCTGGAGGACGGAGTCACGCTATGCGGAAGTAATGAATTTGAAGCTACCTGTTAAAAGATTCATTACGATCAGCGTTAAGGTCTGTATGGTTGTTATAAAAATGCTGCAAATGTGTGTTTTCAACCGTTTTCATTGTACCGTACAGGAGGAGGAAACTGCACTACGTCGGCAACAGAATAAAATTCTGAGCTACTGGAATCGACTAATGTCTATGACCGAGTACAACCACGGACGAATTGAGAAGGAACCGTCCTTCTATTCGGCCACAGCAAATGGAAATCCGGAGGAACAATTCATCGTGAAGGACCGATGTACTTCCTACACAAGCGCCCAGCGTAGTCTGATCGTTATGCAAATTCTAATGAGAACGCGGTTCGACGAAACGGAGAAGGTGAACAACGTGGGCATTCGCCGATTGCTCAACGATGGCACCTATCTGGCCTGTTTTCCTTTGCACGAAGGCCGTTACGACAAAGACCATTCGTCTGGAGCACTGTTCGATCGTCGGCTGCTGTATCTAGAATGGGCACGTCCTATCAAATGGTACAAAAAACAGCCACTGTGTCTCGTACGCAAATATTTCGGAGACAAAATTGCACTGTACTTCTGCTGGCTCGGATTCTATACAAAAATGCTCTATGCACCGGCTATAGTTGGATTATTCTGTTTCTTGTATGGGCTCGCGTCGATGGATTCGAGTGATAACATTCCGACTAAAGAAATCTGCGACGAAAACGGGCCCGGAAAAACTATACTATGTCCACTGTGTGATCGAGCGTGTAGCTATCAGCAGCTCCATGAGTCTTGTTTCTTTGCCCAGCTCACGTATCTGTTTGACAATCCGTCCACCGTGTTCTTTGCGATCTTCATGTCGTTTTGGGCGACTACGTTTCTGGAGCTGTGGAAACGGAAGCAATCAGTATTGGTATGGGAATGGGATCTGCAAAATATCGAAAATGAGGAAGATATGCGGCCAGAGTTTGAAACAACTGTAAAAACGTTCCGCATCAATCCGGTAACCCGTGAGAAAGAACCGTATATGCCAACGTGGACTCGAGCTGTGCGTTTCGTTGCCACATCTAGTGCGGTGTTATTCATGGTGAGTGACAGATACAAAAAAAAATCTTTTTGCTCGGCACGTTCTCTGTTTATGTCCAATTGTCTTTACTTAAAATTTACTTAGATTTCCGTCGTACTTGGTGCTGTGCTAGGAACAATTATCTATAGAATTTCCCTAGTTTCGGTCATCTACAGTGGAGGAGGATCATTCTTTCGAACACATGCCAAACTATTTACTACTATGACTGCGGCGCTTATCAATCTTATCATCATCATGCTGCTCACTCGGGTATTTGTGTTAATGACTTGAACAAAGCTAACTATTCAACTAATTGATTCTATCTTCATACTACACAGATATATCATAAGTTAGCCCTTTATCTTACGAACATGGAAAATCCACGCACCCAGACAGAATACGAAGATTCGTACACGGTGAAAATCTTCGTGTTTGAGTTCATGAACTTTTACAGTTCACTTATCTATATAGCATTCTTTAAAGGGCGCTTCTACGACTATCCCGGTGATGATGTGGCGAGAAAAAGTGAGTTTCTTCGGCTAAAGGGCGATATTTGTGATCCAGCAGGATGTCTTAGTGAATTATGTATTCAGTTGGCTATCATCATGGTCGGAAAGCAGTGCTGGAACAACTTCATGGAGTATTTTTTCCCGTAAGTGTTTGAAATCTAATGAATCGCCGGAATGTCACTAGCTTGTTATTTCCTTTAGTGCATTTTACAATTGGTGGCGTCAGCGGAAACACAAACAGCTTACAAAAGACGAAACACACCTGCATATGGCTTGGGAACAAGACTATCATTTGCAAGATCCTGGAAGGCTAGCACTATTTGATGAGTATTTGGAAATGAGTAAGATTCCCTGTTCATACGCTTTGACTAACTTTTCTCTAATTCCTACCGCATATCTGTTTCGTAATACTTTCATGAAGTCGTACAATACGGATTTGTAACGCTGTTTGTAGCTGCATTTCCGTTAGCACCTTTATTTGCGCTGTTAAACAATATTGCAGAAATTAGGCTAGACGCTTATAAAATGGTAACGCAATCCAGACGACCACTTGCTGAACGCGTTGAAGACATTGGCGCCTGGTATGGCATACTGAAAATAATAACATATACCGCTGTTGTGTCAAACGTAAGTAACAAACTGTAATTTATCATTATACAGAATTGTTTCATTTTACAGTATTGTATAATTACGACTTAATTTCTCGTTGCTTTCGCATTATCTCTGCCTGGGACGGTTACTTTTCCTTTATAACTGAAGTAGCATATTTAATGTAGGGTGTGTTAGTCAATCGGGCAATCACGTGCACTCTTAGTGAGAGTGATCGATAGACGAGCAAAAGTGTCCGTTCAGCTTTAAGAATTTTAAAGCATTCTTATAAATAGAATCAATACTTTGTTATGAAGATTGTTGAATCATAGATGTTTTCAGATGCTCCAAATATTCCTGATATTGTACTAGCTATTCATGATGAGATAGGAGCGATTCGGTAGCCGAAGAGATTGCGCCACCGCTCTTCGAACGGACAGGACCGAGGTTCAAATCCCATGCGGACCGTTCCCCCGTACATAGGATTGACTATCCTGACTACACGAGTCACGGAAGCCAGAAATGACATGCCTAAACAACTCAAGGTTGTAGAGCCGTAGAAGAAAAAGATTCATGATGAGAAACTAAGTTGTACTAGTTATCGTTTAAACTTTAAAAGTTCTTTAAACGAACCGAAAAATGAATGTATCTATTAATACAATGAAATGCCGGAGCTGTAATTGGATACCTATTGCAAAAATAAATGAACAAAATAGTAGATCGTTTGCGATGCATGAAGATCATCGATATGAATGAGTGTTAAATCATTCATTTTACAGGGGGGGGATCGAATGCTGCTGTATTGTGTTTTCTGGCACTTTGTGTCAAATACATGGGGGTATATTTTGACAGATTAACTTCTTTACTATTGATGTGCAAATCGTACTCGTAATCGTAATCTTAGTGTCCAATTCAGGTTTCATGAAATCTATGATGAATTCAAAATAACAAACTTCAGAATAAAGTAGTGCGTGTGATCTGCAACAACATCCGATGGCACCTTCGTGTAGTTATCAAGTGCAAAGGTGAAAGATTTGAAATATATTAAGAAAAATGTAAACTTAAGACTAATAGAAGTTATTTAAATCGATTTCGAAGAAAAAATCAATTTTATTACACAGACAAAGCGTATCACTTCTACGTGATACGCTTTGTCTGTGTACAAAGTCCATTAGACATGGGAAATCCAACAAGTTCTAAATGAATAATCATTAAGGACAATCTTGATATTGAGCATTATTTTTTTTTATTCAAGCTTCTTGAAGTTTTAATCGTTTAGACTTTTGGGGTTTGCCTCACTTATCTCCGACCCGAGAACTGAATTGATTTATAGAAGATGTTGCACGAATTTTCCACTCCCGGGTCGCGATGATGATTCCTATTCCCGGACATCGATTCCTATTCCAAGGCTTTTCGTGTTTCGTCAATGCTAGGATGCAGTAGTGGTCCATGTTCATAGAGGCTAGTGCGTCATTAAGTCGTTTCAAATCTCCAGTTAAATACAGCCCATAAAAATCGTAACCCAGGGGCGTAGCAGAGGTCGATTACCGTGAGATCTATTTCGATACAATTTTCTGCCCTGATACCTGCTTTTCGCACTACCAATGGGTTAGATCTATCATATGTACCCTAGTTTGGATATACGATGATACAACTTACCACTTAGCACGACGAGGACGTTACGGAATAGGAGTAGATTCGGAGAGCTAGTGTGATCTTCAAGAGGCTTCGGATTCAACCCCATAAGAGTGGGGTATATTTGAACAGATCACATTATTACCTATCATTCGGATTAGGATTATTTTTAAATAATAAATAATATTCATTTTCAAGTATGAAAAATGAAAACAAATTGAGCATATTTTCATAAACATGTTTCATTTCATTCATCCTCTTTTTAACAGGCCTTTGTTATCGCTTACACTAGTGACTTTATTCCAAGAATGGTTTATAAATATGTTTATTCACCACAATTTTCCTTGCATGGATACATTGAGCACTCGCTTTCAAGTAAGTCATTTTTATTAACCTAACAACCTACCCTGCCAAAAACAGACACATTTTAACCACTTATATGATGGCTAGCTTTCAACACATCTGACTACAAAGAAGAATGGGGCACCAAGACAGAATCGGACCCGGACACCTGCCAGTACCGAGGCTATCGTAACGGTCCAGAAGCTGATGAGCAATACGGGCTAAGTCCACATTATTGGCACGTGTTTGCAGCGCGTTTAGCGTTTGTCGTTATATTCGAACACATTGTGTTCGTTTTGACCGGTATTATGCAGTTTATTATTCCCGATATACCAATCGAGGTTAAAACGCAAATGCAACGTGAACAGCTCCTAGCGAAGGAAGCCAAATATCAACACGGGTTGAAGAAATCACGCGAAACCGATTATGAGGAAATTCTACATACCCTACGCGAGCAGAGCAACAACAGCAGACAAGGTAATTGTAAGTGATTGGCAAAGCATTCCATTTGAATTATATCGCATTTTAAAATAAAATTGTTCTAAAGTGAATATCAGTGTAGGAAAAAGCCTTCAGTCTAGTATTTGAAAATCCTCCAAGGGTTTACATTTCATAGTTTTAATTGCATACTGATTTTTATTCTGTTTTATTTCGTTTTCGTTTCGTTTTATGTTATTGTAACATCGTTTGGAAACAGGAATGCGTGGCAGTTGGGCACGTCGTCTAAGTAGACTCAGCGATGGACTCGATGCTCATGTAGAAGTTCCCAATCGTCCAAGGCACTCGTTAGAATCCACTGTTTGGGAGGTTACCTAGCATTAACTGCTTTTGCTGTACGTCCGGATGAAGCTCGCTGGTACACCGGACGACAGCATCACACACTTATCTGCGCCATACCACGTATTAAAAATTAAAACGACTAGCAGGATAGGTCCGATTAACAGCACGAATTTCAATCAAATTTGGTGTAAATGCAACTAAAAATGATATGACGCAATTAAGTAAATCAAGAATTGATATATATTAAATTTACCATATTACACGCTCAAATTTTAAGACTTTTAATAGCCGCACTCCAAATTTACTCAGTTTGGCTACACAATCAGAAAACTAGTGGTATTGGTCAGTAATGTGGGAATTTTGTTCGTCAATCAATTTGTTTGTACCAAGTTTAGTTTGGAAGAGAGTAAGGCAAGCAATAAAGTCCGTACAGATCATCTTACAAGGTGTTAGTGCCAAAGTTAACTTCCATGTAGCACAAAACCCAATCAACATCATAAGGGATATTCCTGCAAAATTGCGTAAAGAAAAAAAATCGAACTATTTTCGTAGAACTCAATGTCCTGTAATATAAATGTAAATACACCAATGTAAGGATAAAATAATGAAAATTTACTATTTTTAAAGATGCTTACACGATGAAATTTATCAAAAATTTGGCAAATTCCTCTTTTTCCATAAGGAATGAAAGTGGTACCATAACTTTATAACCAAGCAAAGTAAATTTCGGTTCGGCTGTAGAAAGTGACTCCGATCACTTATGATAATTGATGATAATCGGTGTTTATTTGTCTTTAATGAGTTTAGAGGTCTAATTGAGATAAAGCTGATACATGACATTACATTAAAAACATGACATGTACATACACAACAGTTACGCAAATTGCGGCGCTGTCTTAAGGCGTCAGGAGAAGATATCCAAGACAAACGCGACAGCGATATAGTTGGGCACGGCAAGCATACGGAACATAGGGTTGATGCCAGCACTGGGACATAGCCGAGTTAAGAGTCAAGTATCCCTTCCGTGATGGTGCGTGGATGTCAATTCGGAACATTTGTGAACGTGACTGTACAGTGCGTCTCTTACGAGCCAGCGGCCGTTGGTCGGCCTAGACGATGGCACCTTGGAGGATACAAAGCTAGATTTGTGCGGACTCGCCTTTTGAAGTAGGACAGCTTTAAAGATAGCATTCTCCAAAACGGTAAAGACGATACTGCAGTTGACTGTTTAATAACATTCCGGGTCTTGAATTTCTATAGTTGACCTGAAGATGAGACGATATAATTGATTTACGACAACGTCAGCAAGATTTTGGCGACAACGCCGTCGACATGTTGAAGATCAAATGGCGTCAAGTAGTATATACAGGACTGTAGTGTAAGTTTATCACTCGGCTGCTGTGCTATCTTCATAGTAGATACAAGTAACCAGTTTCATAGCCTTGTATTATTAAACACAGAAGCATTTTTCGATGCAGACATTCAAGCCATAGCGATCGCACCAAGAACAATTGCCTCATTTCAAGTTTAAGTAAGTAGTATTGAGTAGATTTGAACATTCTCATTGCATAGGCTTGTAAATGTTTGTCTCACTGAATCCGAGTATAATGTAACAACACTAACAAGTAAACGCAAACGGTTGTTTATTCCACACTGTCAATTCATAACTCGTAATGGCCGACCAGCCAATCGCTTGTAAAAATTGTAAATTACTCTTGATAAAGTGGTAAAGTGTGAAACAATATACATGAAAACTCGTAAACGATCCCTCCTTACAATCAAATCACAAAACTGAGCCAAACGAATTACTGCTAGAAACTTTTTTTCAAATCCAAATTCGTGTGATAAAGTACGCACAACCTCGAAAAAGCGGAGATACCTTATACTTTGCCTTACACTAGGTATTTTAGTTTGCAAAAAAATACATATATATTACAATGTTACTAATTGTTTAAACGCATTTTTTGGGTTTGCCGCGAGCACCGTAACTTCGTTCGAAATACGCCAGGATCTAGGACGTTGTACGGTGGGTTTTCATTAATACATACAATATTCTTCAACCTACGGTTATCATTTTTCTCCAACAGGTGGGGTGCTAGCAGTAGAAATAGCTGTTCAGTCCATGCTGGTAGACCACAGCTAGAAAAACACAGTTCCCAGTACGGTAAACCCAGATGTGCGATACTCATTCGCAAATACTCGGTGAACGATTCTGCGAGAAATTGCCACCTTAGCGAGTTTGTTTCAAGTAAAAATATTTTTGGACTAGAACTTTCAGGCGTTTCATACACCAGGCACACCTTTGCAAGATTAGCAATCGTACTGAGCTCAAAAATTTTGCTTCTCGAATTTAAATTAAGATGATCTAAATGGCCTGAACTCATATCCACATAGTTGGACTGACGAATTATAGGCGGTACAGTGAGAGTAGTATTTGGGCTGACGGTTAAGATTGTGTCTATGTTGTCCCTCACAAGAGTTATTTGTATCAGATGGGGAAAATGTATGTGACCAACACGTCGTATATCGTTCGCTAAAAAAAAATATATATATAGCAAAATATACGCAGCAAAATATTAGTATAATCGATATTACTATAGCAGATATTTTGCATTTACTTACGGGAGTATTGATAGCTCCAGTAGAAATTAAATCCATCAGTCGAAAGGTAAAATCGCTTCATATCGTCCGGCAAATACACATTGTGTCGCGATTCCCAAGCTGTAACTTGTGCTTTTTCACAAGGCAATCTTTTTTCCAACGTTACGTTTGTTATTCTTGGAATATTGCCTAAAAGCAAGATTAATTTGATGGATATTGTTTATTTACACCACTTTAAAATACTCACTTAGAACTTTGGCTAATCCCAATGAAAGATTCTCGTAAAACATGTCTTCCGTATCATTTCCGATTTTAATGCTAGCCATCTTTGAAGAAAGCAGCCTTATAATATATTACCAAACAGCAGTAACACGCCCGTTGCTAAGGCGAAATAAACAGGTAGGTATCGCAATGTTTGCTTTAATTAAACATTGCAAAGCATACCTAGACACAATTCGCACAACAGTCGCGATACAGTCTGAATATTTCTTATGTTGCCGTTAATTTGCACAGCAAATTGATTTTCAATATTTTCTGCGAATATGTTTTTTTTAATATTCCGTTTCTACGCGTGTTCTTTTTTAATTTTTACGCATGGGTTTTTTGTTTAAGTTTGCAGTCCCGCCTTGAACTTGAAGTTACTTGAACGCAAAAACTGAAACACAAATTTTCTTGAATGTCGGTACATTTTTCAAATGGCATTTGCGAAAAACTTACCGTTAATTTCTAAATTCACACATCAACGCCGTTACAAATTCTTCTCTTACATTAACGCCATTACAAATTCTTGTATGAAGTATAGCTGCAGATTAAACTTAGTAATAAAGAAAAAATAAACTCAAATTATCAATTCTCTTTACTAAATTTTAAATAAAAAAAAGTTAATTTTCATGTTCGAAAACGCACGCAGCTGAAATTGTTGTTTCGGATTTCTTCGGCACCTCTCGGGTATTGAGTTTATGCTCGAGTATCAGAGTTCAATTCTTCGCCACATTTGTTGTGAATTTTTCTAGGAACAACTACAGCTTCTTTTCTCCAAACTTTTTGTGTTGAATGTTATTATAAGCATTGTTAAAAGTTCCAAAATAAGATTACTTACATCTGTCCGCAAACTACATACACAAACAAATCACCAAAAGGAAACGGTTCTATCCTTGGTTAGCAACAGCAAACATATCTCGGAATCTTTTCGAGGCCGTAAAAAACGTAAAGCGAGAGAACTAGAACAAGAGTGCGAATAAAAAGATACGCGACGGCAGGCATATTGCGGTTTGCGATAATATTCTTACACGGTCGCTGATTGTGTTCCGGTGAGTCTAATAGACAAATTTACTGTGCGAAACGGGTTGTTACTCTTCCGTGCAAACACGATCGCATTGTAAGTACTGTGGGGGGTAAATATTTAACTCAGCAGTGTATGTGGAAGGACCGAGCTTACGGCATCCATATCGTTTGTGTCCTCCATTGTCGTTTCGTTCGCGTCCTGCGTGCCTTTGGTAGAAACAGTTGAAGGACTCAGAAGTGAGACGGACAGTAGGTGGTGAAGCTTTGAGGTTGTATCTTTTTTTATAAAACAAGTGTAACATCAACATTGTAACGTTATCATTAATTTTTCATAACGTAAAATGGATTAAACGCCGTCTTCTAGCTTCGGAGATGGCTGCATGAGCTAAGGTCGTGCTTTTTGTGAAAACTCGCCGATAAGAAGATAATGTTTACGTCGAACAGTGTAATATAAACAGCGTATTTTCAACCAATTCAATACGGCTTTACATTTCAACATTCGGTTTGCGGTAATAACATGCATCAGAATATGCGCCAGAAAGACAGCAAACGTCTAATTGAAGAGTTCAATACCGACAACAAGCTACTGTTCCAAGGATATCCATTCTCAATGCCTTTCCACATCTGTATGCTTAGCGTTATAGACTGTACATTGAAGAGCGAATAATTTAATTAGAGGGGCATATCAAAGGATTTGATTTTAAACGTATACAAATCCAACCAAAACAAGTTAAGACGTGTTCTGACATTCTGCTTACTCACTACCGAACATTCAGCTAGTGTGATTTTCTTGAGATTTTGGTGTATTTTTGTTTGTTTATTACTGTATAAAAATGATAGTAATATGTTTTTTTCCATCTGTTTCAGCAAAGAACAGATTTTCATTGGGATTTGTTTTACATCTACAAGAAAAATCTCACTACGATGAGTGCCGAAGAAAGCACAGAACAGCAGACCACTATTGCGGAAGTAGCTGAAGATCAGCAAACCGAAGATGTGAGTAGAAAAGGAACACAGTTTATTATTGGAGAGTTTTGAAATTATACGCTCTTTTCTTTCCATTGAAATTCGATTACAGAATCCTCAGGAGCAGCAACAATCCGTCAGCGAGTTGGAGAAACAAGAAGAAGAGAAAATGAAAGCTAAATACGGCACAAACATGGCAATGGGTGGTCCGCGTGGCTTGGGCGGTCATTCGGCGTTCCTGCAAAAACGTCTCCAGAAAGGTCAAAAGTACTTTGATTCCGGTGATTATCAAATGGCTAAACAGAAGGGAGGTGGTGTGAAGCAGGTGTTTGCAAACAAAGTTCCAACCGGCGAAGCGATACCGACGCCTGAAACGGTTCCGGTGCGGAAAACCTCCATTATACAGCAGTGCAACAAGTTTCAAAGTTAAGAATTCAACAGTGTATCCAGTGATTACGGATCTTTTGAGGGGGAGCTGGTGAACTGTTCCAAGAGCCACGGTTTTAATGCACCCCTGTTCTTTCTCCATCATTTTTGTGTTTGGTATAGGTCATTTACCGGACGAAACAGTCGCTGAATGGCTGCATGGCTACTTGCTTTATGTATTGATTTACCAAAATGCTGCACCCGTAACGTGCCCGCTTTTGCAATGTAATGAACCGTTACATTTTTTTCGCCAACAATCAGGTTCAAATCTATTCATTCTTGTGGTGGGAAACATTTTTTTACAAAAGTTAAATAGCATAATCTACTGAACCGAATCGACTAAAAAGTTTGTTAAATACAGAATGTTGCATCATTCTATCGCTTTTTCTAATCCAGTGATTTCATCTTTTGGGCCAAGACCATGAAACTGTGTTTAATTTTTCCTCTCCAATTTGTAACGATTAGCTCCCCCGATTTCGATGCGTTATTGGTAAATGTATGTGTATTAATTGGTAATGTACTTGTAATCCGTAGAAAATAGTTCATGGGAATATTATGAAGCAGAATCATACAAACGGCACAACATGGCATTGCGTTCAGAATGTTAGCTCAATGTTCTGATCCAGAGTATGTGTATGCTAGGGTGTACCGAATGTAAGAAAGTTAGCGAGAGTGAAATGTCGTGCCAGAAGCCGCTAACATCAATCTACCACAGTCCAGTCGTGAGCAACTTCCCCAGAAAAAAAGGTAGCAGATGCATGTCAGCTATTCAAAATGCATGCTACGTGTTGTAATAAATGTTGGAGCAGTTTTGTACGGTTGGATATGGATAACATCTACAACCATTACATATTCGTTGGCGTAGGCATATTTATCGAAGTTTGAGAGACGACAGGGAGAGCATGGGTTGGATAACAAAATGAAACACTCACGAATAAAAACTGATGGTAGCAGGTATTTTGTTAAGCAATCTGACTATATCGATAAATTGTTAAAAGAGAAAAATACACGGATATGTCGGCAGTAACTATAGCAAGAATATCATTTTAGTATTTCGATTCACAAGAGTTGCGTTTGTTTTACTCATAGTTATTAGAAAACATGGTGCCGCAAATATAAGCGTACCATGTTTTCCTATTTTTCCTTATGCTATAAAGTTAAAATGCTTGATATCGATTCAATTGAAATTACACTAAAGAGATGGTCTTCATAAGGCATAAAACCGATTGAAACCTACTTTTGAAGTAACATAACGATTATTCATCTTCTTGTTAACGAATTGCGTTCTAGGTTTGAATATAATTTTTCTAATGTTGACCTGAGTTTTGTATTTAACCCAAATAGTTTTGAATGAACATACACGCCAATCGTATCTATTATGAATAAATAGCAGACAATTTTATTAGATTTTGTAGAAAAATTTAGACGGTTGTAACACCTTTCATCTTCTACCAATCGTTATTATCCGACAGTTCTGCAAACATTTTGTCTTTAATCTTTCTGGACTCTCGAGGATCTTCTTTGATTTGGCTTTCAATAGCTTTGGTTTGCCCAAGCATGTATTCAAGCTCATCACACGTAAGATTCGGCCCACCAAGTTCAACCGATCCAATGAATTGTTTCTTCAGCTGACCCTCGAAGTAAACGAATATGGTCGGCACGTTCCGTTCCGGGTAATTTGCAATACACGTGGTAGCGATTGCACGGACAAACTTAGTCATGGGAAAAGCGGTAGCCAGCTGTGTTAAATGCTGGTTGATCAACGCACAGAATGGAACACCGGGGCTGTAGAGGTGTAGCACCACGTAGATACCTTCTCCCGCTTTTGTCACTTCATCCACGTAGTCTTGGCCGGAAATTTCGCGCACCGTGCCAAAACGAGCTCTGGTGGCTGCCGCCTGCATTTCCGCAATACGCTTCTGTCGATATTGTTGGAGCACTGCTTCATCCTCCGAGTCCTCCAACTCATCCAACTCATCTAGATCTAGCTGGGATAGATCTTTTCCATTCTGCTTCTCTGCAATGGTGCTTTCGATCATACCAATAATTTCATCTTCGGTAATTTCCTTTTCCTTGGGCTTTTGTGGGATAATGCCCTTGGCTCTGAGAACATCATTCCACTCGGTATCCTCGTTGGGGTCCTAAATTATTCGAACAGATGCATCAAACGAGGTCAGTGATCAAATGCACATTGCCTTAACTTTGCTACCATAAATGGTCATTATTTTGTTGACTTGCCTGCATATCTGATAGCTAGCTTATGCTAAAATTTGTGCGATGAAACGTTCAAACACTGCAGCTACTGCACTGCTATTTCGGCTTCCCGTATATATTTTACTTGTTGAAAATGACTCTTGACGGTAATTTTAATGAGATCCACTACAAGAAAAGCAACGATGCGTGCGGCCCGCACCTGATATTGTGAGTCAACCAACGTGATTTTGACGGAAGATTATTTACCTTTTTTTAATTTGGTAATAGCCACTGTCAATGTAGCGGCCCAGGACAAACAATCGAAATAATTAATAGCATTAAGGAAACAACAATAAAGGATTATAAATAAGCTAAAAGCACGTAAATCTAAGTAAAAGGAAACGCAAAAACTTGTTTGAACACATGTCATCCACGCGATTAGTATATATGCTGCTTAGCATACACATACATGTTGCAGCACAATTGAATGCATGTGTGCGTCGGTTTGCTGAAAAGCAAACGTCAGTGGGTTTAATAAGCAATTCAGCAATTAGATGTTTGTTTTGATTGTAATTTTAAAGCGCGATAGGTCGATCACAAAACTTTTATTATGATATAGTTTAGTACAATGAGTGTTTGCAGCTCGAAGAAAGGCAACGAAAGTACAAACTGAATGCACGTGTAGTCATCAATTAGCCGCAAAGCAGTTTTAGCGACCAATTATCAAAACTATTCTCGCAACATCTTCCTTTGCAAGTACGATGACTCTCGACGCGCACGATAAGCTGTTGGAAACAGTCCTGCAAGAGTACAAAATTTTAGCAGAATAGTGAGTAGCACGTAGCACCATTTCGTATTCGAATAATTGTTACCGTTTATTTTACCAACTTTCACTTCCAGCGAAAGACTTCAAACTGAAGATCTTGGTGGTATTTACGTAACTCCATCGTACGAAAATCCCTTCCGTAAGTGAATACAAACTTCCGCATTCGGTTTGCTTTTTACATTTGACAACAGGAAAGACATCATTTGCACTGTTTTTATTTTATTATTACGATTCTAGTTTGGTTTGGCGTGATATTTGTGCGAAGTGGAATGTACAAAGAAGGAGTTTTCCGGTTTACCATAACTCTGCCTAATCGATTCCCTAACGACACCGCTGTTCCCGTGAGTATCTGCACACGTTACGTTGTATCATGTAATTATCGAAATGATTTGAATAATTCCAAAATGATGTCTTGCAGGCAGTAACGTTTCAAAGCGATATTTTTCATCCACTGATCAATCCCAACGATGGCGTACTGGATCTTTCAGAAGCCTTTCCCAAATGGCAGTCTGGAGAAAATCACATCTGGCAAATGCTCAAATTCGTACAGTCCATTCTTCAAAACTTGGATGACCACGCAATACAGTCGGATCATGTGGCCAATAACGAAGCATATGAAATGCTGGTTGAAAATCGTACCGAGTTTGTGATACGTGCCGAGCAATGTGTAGAGGAAAGTCAGCAGAAAATTTACGAACTGCCTGCAAACCCGGATCGGTTTTATATTTGCTTCGAACGGTTCAATCCGGACGTTCATGGACTGGCTTTGCAGTCCATGAAGGAAAACAAAGGATCGGAAATGACGACACCCCCATCGTCTGGTTTGTCATGGGTACGGAAAGGTGTATACCAACCGCTTAGTAAGTAATGGTTTCGCTCTTCGATAGCTTCCTTTTGTTGACCGATCTCCTATACCGTAGGAAATCCGGTGCACAAAATGCAAGCAAATGTAGTTAAATAATTTTATTGATTTATTCCAACGTTAAATACACTCGACGAGTCACAGTAAACTACTAACTAATACTTGTGAATGCTGCAAAGAATGTGCTAATAAAACGCGTAACGCACTACAAAGTTTTTAACATAATCCTAACTCTCGACGATGATTGATGTGCCACGAGTTTTACCAAACCGTGACCATGAAAAAGACGTTACGTCCGACTGTATTTGCCGAGATGCAATCGTTTCGCGCGGCGGTTTGCAATAACGCGTCTAATGATATCGATGATCGCTATTCCAAGGACGGAGAAGAATAAAACTGCAGCACCAATTGCTACATTACGGAATCCAGGATACGCTTGTCCGAAGTCCAATTCGCTTATATGAATGTGAATGTTTTCAGGCTTCACCATGACACCCTTTGCTGGTGATTGTCCTTTGTCCGCAGTGCTTTTACCATCATTGATGTTGGGCTGTGCAGGTGGTAATACGGGTGGTTGGGTGTCGTATAAATTCACGGGTAGTGCGTATTCTACGTGTGTCTCTGCAAGCTTGGTTTCAATAACCTAAGAGTATGCAATTTGATTAGCAATTATTAAGTCAAGTGAAGAACGACATCATCTCATACCGCAGCTTGAATCGATGATAAAGATTTCGACCAACCGTAACCTTCTTCGTCAGTGTACACGGTAACCAACTTGGCGCGAAATTCACGATGGTCGCGTTCTTCGGATCCAACCACGGTAATGTTTATAGTAGAGTAGGGGCTCATGTACCGAATGGCGTTAATGGTCTGTAAGAAACACAAAATACAGCTCAATAGTGTTATCTCATCAATAACTTAAAAAACGCTGAAATTTACTTGTGCTTTCCAATGTACAATGACGTTCAAAACCATTATTAAGTCAAATTCTGAGGCAGTTTTATAATCCTGTTCCAATTGTACCATATTTTGCTACTCATATTACCGTTTCTTCGATTCTGTAGCAAAGCAAACTTGATATTATCAAACCGATATCAGTTAGCCAGTACGGATAGTAAAACCATTAGCTTTTTACCGCCTGTCGTGGAACATCCCTCGTAGATAAGGAGATAAATCGTTCCGAGGAGTATATGACAACTGGAATGACACAGACACCGATTCCCTGATACACATTATCAGGCACGCAGTTAACCTACCTTAAAATTTCTGCTGTAGTAAGTCTCCCCGGCGACTAGCTTGTAGGTTTCCGTCTTACCACGGAACACTGACAGTGGCACACCGTGCGTCACGGTCGATGGCAGGATGTACTCGATACGTGTATCTGCTAGATAAGAAATATCCTGATCGACGTACTTGTACGCTGGTTCTCGATTTTTTAATGTAGCATAGGCCAAAATCGGTGCACCGAGATGGGTGGAATTTCTCCATTTTTTGTACACCAGATCCCGCAATTCGTATCGTTCCGGGAACTTCTCGGCCAGCAGCAGAATTGATCCGTCCTTTGGGAGTAAGAATAGGTGAGCAAAGTGATGGCTACAGGAAGAGAACTGCATATGCAATACACTTACCACAACGCCGTTATCAGTAGCACACGATTTAGTAGTTACGTCATAACTGCAGTACTCGGCGAAATCATTGTCACCTGCGCCTTTGGCCAGGTATCGACTGAATGATCCTAGTTTCGCAAGATTACCAAAGTTTCCTGCTGGTATCCATAGTAAAACTTCGGTCGTTTCATTGCCACATAAATTCTCTACTGTGCGATCGCTATATTCGTTGCTGAGCGACATCACACCGATACTGAGCAAGGACGAGTTGGTGCCACAAATCTCACTCAGTAAAGACTAAAAGCACATTGAAACACGTGTGTGTGATCTAGGACACTTTGAATCTTACATTAGTTCTTACCTCAATGTTATCTTCTAGTCTGCTGTTTACCAGAAACTTGCTGTTCTCGTTGGAAGACGTTGCAACAACGGCGGTACAAAGAAAGACCGCTGCAGTCAGCAGGTAAAGGGCGTTACCTAAAGCCATCGTGTATGTGGACGGATGGTTTCAACGGACCCGATCGTGTTCCGTATCGCAGCGAACGGATTCTTCTGACCGACTGACTAGGTCGGCACCTCGGATCGATACGCGAACTACGAAAAAATATACACCCCTACGCTGAATTAAATCACCCGCCCGTGCGGTAATTCGTGCAGGAAAGGCAGGTGGTAAATGGCGCACCGTTATCTGTTCGTAGCGCACGAATGGATCTGGCGAACTTTCTTACAACAAACCGAAAAAATCCGCAGCAAATGATATTGACCTAACGAAGGCGTTATCGACAAATGACGAACGATTAATCCTACAGCACTGATAACTCGATACCAATGCTTCAACGATTGCAAGGAAAAATATCTGAAACCACCCAAAGCTCAATGGAACATATTGTGGAAGTGCTGCAAGGTTTGAGTCTACTGTGTTTTAAGTTTTTCAGCTATAGACACTGATAATTTTTATGGGTAAAATACGCACACTATTGAAATCTCTAGCACCTGTTGGACAATTTCTGGTGCACGCGTGCAATGTCCTGGATGTAGGCGCTTCGTGTAGATAAAGATTGCGAAATCCAATCAGAATGTCCACTTCAGATCTTTAGCCACCAATCATCGTCGAATGTGTGCCGGACACCAGTTTTGTTAAGGATTAGCAAGGCGAGTGCTCCAACCACTTGATCGATGTGCCAATTCTGTATTTTCTCACAATCGCGTTAGTTGTGTAATCCATGCGCTGGTAGTTGCGACGACCAGACCGCTTCTTCGCTCGTCTCAATCCGATCGACTGCTGTGGTGCAACGCTACTGCATGAAGATGTCTCGGAACCTGGCGTCCACTAGTGAATCACGCTTAACTTCGAAATGGAAAGCCCTGCTTGTTTCATTGCTACCTATTCAAATTATCACTTCCGCGGATTCTATTGGATGTTCCAACGATTCCGGAATGCTATGAGATTCTTCGCCTTTTTACCTTACGCGCTTGCATGTGAAACGTTACGGCCGACACTGGACTTGCTTATCAGTTTTCACGTGAAACGTTGAGGGGACGCCGACAGGAGCATGGAATACAATTATCACCCTTGACGATTGTCGGGTGACGGTGATGAGTTATAAAACGAGTGGGTCAATACCGGCCAAAACCTCGCGCCAATTTAATCTGCAGTCGGAACTAAGTGACGTACAATCGATAAGCAGCCTGCATGCGGCAAGCGGGGAAATTAAGGCTGACTGGCAACACACTTCCTCCCGTGACGGCGCGGTAGTCGGAAGGCATAATTTGACTATTGATTCTCCCTTGTGGAGGAATCTTACCGCAAAATCTTGCCATCGGTCAAAGCTACATGGGGGATAACCAGTTTTAGGTGACTATTAATTTTAAAAGGCGATTTGTTTTTGCTACATGAGGGAAGACCTGATAATGAGCGTGATTTCAGACCAAAATAGTGTATCGCGTCACACGTTACACTAGATGCGGGAATATCTGCATCCACCAGACACAATCGATGATTGATGATCTCGTGCCACGAAATGGTGGGTCTTTTTCAACAGCTTTCAACTGAGCATCCATTTATCTGTAATGGAAATTTGTGCAAAGTATTGTTTTGAATTGTAATGCTATGCTTATTGAAATGAAAACAAATACACGATTACCATTCCGTCACATGAATCACTTCATACAAGTCAAATAGTAACGGCTTTATTGGCTGGTTTTCCAGCTGCAAATATTATGAAATGTTATTACTTTTAACTTTGAGCTGTGTAGCAACAACTTGTGTTCAATGTTAAAAGCTTAATTAAATTTCAAACACACCGATACGAATAATTGGCTCTCAATGGCTGTTCTATGCAACGCTAAAATTCAAAACCATATTTGTTTGGCTGCAGCTTTTCACTCTCATACACTAATTTAATTTCTGTTTATTGCAATCTAGGCTAATTTCAGAAATTAGCGTTCTACTGCGTGAGCTGCGTTGATAATTAATGATTATGACGCATTTCTCAGTTTTCTAGGATACTTAATTCAAGGAAAAACGATATGTAAAACAAGTGTATACATTATTCTATTCTTATTCTTTATGAATGATCAGGCCGTTTTGCTTACAATCAATTGTATATGTACTATAATTATATGTACTTCGTAGCCGGACAGTTAGTTGTTGCTACATGGGTTTGAGTTTTATTTGTGCTGTAATAAAATCTTCACCAGGCCTTCATTAAAATGTTGCATTTCATAGAAATACAATTCGTAAATTTGTCGTGGTACAGGAAGCAATTTTGGATACAACATGTGAAATAACGTGAAAAATAACCGTTATTTTTTTAAATTAACACAAGGTTGGCTACATGGTGGCCGCTTGCGGAAGCTTACAAAAGCTACATTTTCGTCAAGGTTTATACTAAAAAGGTGGGTTAAAATTAAGATATTATTTTTACACTGTGAAAAACTCCCAAAATGTGCTGCACGAGCTTTTATGCGCCTGCATGTATGCTTTTTATGTTTATTTTACTTAACCTTTAAGTTATCATCGACATCTGCAAATCTCAAATATTTGAAACTTGCGTAGTGGGTTACGACTTGAAATGTAATAATCGCGCTACCACGTAAACGCAGAGATGCCGCACTTCAGCAACTCGCCGCGGTAGCAAGCGCGATTTCAACCGCGGCAGCTCTGACAGCTGAACTGGTACAAAACTGGCATAAACCAAGCGCGTTTTACGCGCCCGCGGCAAAACGCGTGTAATGTGTAGTCGGCCTTACATTTCGCTAGAAAGTAGGAATAGGCTAGTTATAACACGTTTGGGAAGTTACCGCGGCTCGGAAAAATGAATAAGTCTAGTCCAATGTAGTTTCTGTCAAGAAGGAGAATCCGGCTGCCAAAATGTTAAATCGAATCTAAAAACACAAACATGTTATTGTTCGGCTCTGTAGCTTAAATTGTGCTCAAGAAAGCATGGACCTAGCCGTTTTAAACGCTGTTATTTTAAGCCTGTTGTCATTGCTCGGTCGCATGCGACTAGTCGCACGGGATTTGTATGGATTTTGACAGATTTGGTCATATGACCAAACAAAATTTTTTTGATTTGGTGGCACGGTCGTATGCAACTTTATCTGTCAAATTGAACTCGCTTTAATTAACGGGAAAATATAGATTTTTGTTGAGATTATAAAGCTGAACGTAAACAATTTATTGTGTATGAATGTTATTTTATTCGTTTTTGATTATTTATTTGATTTATTTATGTACCAGTCTACTTCGTTTGCTTATATTCAATTGGCCAACCGAAAAAGTCGTACGATGAGCAATGTGACCCTCTCGATCTGGTCATATGACAAAAGTCTCATGCGACCGAGCAATTACACCAGCCTAAATATAAAGATAGGTTTGACTTAAAATTCTGTTTGACTAAAAATTATGTTATAACGCTTGGCAGGCGGAATTTTCTGGCAAAAAACCAAAATGACTAACAAAGTCCGGAATTATTCCTGGCATTGCTCGGACGTATACGACTAGTCGTACACAAAATGTATGGGATTTGACAGATTTGGTCAGACGACAGTTTAGGTCGTACGACCGAGCAATGCCACCAGTCTAAGGTTATGTTTTTTTATGATCTCTCAGAAAACTCAAATAACACAATGCTTCCCTCCTGCAATGACATTGTTTACATTGAATGGCTGTCAAAAGAAGAAAAGATTTTTTAGTTTGCTTGTTGGGGATTTTCTAACTTCAACTGCGAAAAGCTTATGTCAAGGTGTTTGCGATGTAGCAACCTTTGTATGTCGTGCATCATACTGACAATTCACAATTTTTTTCTAGAAGCCCTGGGAGACGGATGTGTATTGAACTTTCTTTGAAAATTAAGGAAAAAAGTCTACGAATAGCACCTACAATTATTTATTCAAACAAACGCCAAACACATTGGTTAATACGCACTTGCACCACCAGGATTTTCGTGCCTGGAATCACGCTACCCGAACGGAAACAGATTCGATGCAAATTGATCCATTTTCCACGGACAGCCATTGTGAAAAAGTGAAGCTGAGAGCTGCTGATGACGAGCACCACCTATTCAACGTTCGTAAACCAGACGGGCTACAACTAGGTTGGCAAGCTGCTTTGTGAAGTAGAGTCAAATCGGTTAGGATTTAGGTAACAATATATTCGCTAACAAAGTGTCCAACTAGCCCGAGGAGATTCGTAATCGCATATCGCATAGACTGCAAAGTGTGTTAAAGTGTGCGTGAGGCACAATAAGCTAGTGCAGTGGTAGTGGTGAATCGCAGGAAGGCCGTGCTGCCAGTAATTCTACTATGTGACGTTTGAGCGATCGATTCGCATTTTTTAGCAGTGTGATCTTTGTTATGATTTTGCTACGATCCTCGACTAAATATAACGCCGAGTTTACCAAGAAGCGTACACCTTTTTAGTGAAAAGTGAGAGCATATACGTATTGTTTGTCATACCTATATTATGTTGAATTTATACACGGTGCCCATTTGAGTTTCAATGTTCCATTAAACGATTTGACAAAATGTTCCGTGTGCTATGTTTTGTTCGCTGACGGAGTGATGTGGAGAAAATATGGTGCGTCAACTAGATGGTTGTTGTGTTGTGATTTAAGTTTAAATTCACCGATACCGACGACTATTCGTACTTGAATGAGAGAAAATTTCCATGGTGCGAACGGGTTTAAGTGCTCGTGAAGTAGAAATACAGCTGATAAGAAAGTGCTTAAAAGCATACGACACGTGAAAATAGCAATTTTTATTGTTGGATTTACATGTAAAAAAGTGTCAGGAGGGAACCAGCTGAACGAAATCTAGCTTACGTTTGAAGTATCTATGAGACGGTGTATATTACGTGCAACGCCAGAAAACGAATTGGAATCTGATTGCAAACAGCCAAGGTTAGTTTGATCCTTTAGTTTTCTGGTTTGGTTTTATTTAAATAGTTGTCATGTTTGTTTCGTTATTGCATTAAACACAGCTTAAGCTTGTTTGAAGCCGGGAAAATCGAAAATACTGATAGGAGGTAAAAAGCTAAGGCGGGTAGATTATATTTATCTTGTAGACGCGTCATGCAGCAAGATAGCAAATCTTTAGGATGGATAAAATCACAATAATCGCATGACTGTGTTGAAAAGGTAATCGTCATTCCAGAACGTCACCAATGGGAAAGTTGAACTTAGGTCATGTATCTGCCCGATGTTTCAAAACATTCCATCACATCAATACCATTTACATATTTTCATCGATCACTCGCCAATGCGCTAGTGTTGGTAGTGGGTAATTCAATGTACAGCAGTCACTACGCATGCGCACGTCTAAAATCATAAAGATTATTGTCCATTCTTTCATGCTGCCGCAGCGTACGTTGAAGGAGATACAATGTTAAAGTTTATCTATGAAAACGCCACAACACATGCACTCAACGCATGTTACGGTTCCCTTCATCTACTGCTTGTTACAAGCGCTCTAATCGATCGAAACTCCGCACAGAAGTGAACATCTTGCGTGTTTTCACTTTCAAACGGCATTAGACTGTATGTCACTGTGCATCTTGAAATCGGCGTACGGGGAATCCCGACATTTAATGGTGGGAATGTCCGTAATCGTATGGTCTAGTTGGTTGTTTTTCCACGTTTTAGACGAGTTCACGATACTAGCTGATCAACATACGTATGAATCATGTCCGGAAGCAAAAACTGGCTCGTTACTCGCTGTCCAATTAGATTGTACTGCATCACATGGGTAGTTCGGAGTGCGATCTACGGAAAGCCAAAGGTTATCTTTAGGTTCTGCATTTAGTATGGTTACTCCTGCTGTCGATTCGACCTTGGTGAGTAGCTGAATCGAAACCCTGTATACTGAATTCGCACTGTGCACTACAAACATTTTTCGTTTGTTTAATTCCCATCTCTTTTATGTGCCAGTATCTACTGTCTATTGATTGTTGTTCTAGAATCTCGATAGTATGTTTTCCGACCAGTCAAATCAAGAAAGCAGTGGCACACGCCAGCCAACGATAAGACACGGCGTTATCATTTCCCTTGTGTTGTTTCGTCTGGTTGAACGTAATAAAATTGGCTGTTTTATACCAAACAATAGTGACGTCATTGCGACTTCTGTCTCTGTCTGTTTTGAGCCGGTGCAATGAATTATCAGTACCTGGTAACAGATTCCGGCAGATATCTTCTTAGAGGATGTTTGTTTGGCTCTAGTGCAGACGCTCCAGATGTATCGTGAAGCTCATTGGGACAAGGAAGTAAACATAACGTATTCCAGTGTCTTTCATAGTACAAAATGCAATTCTGCACACGGTCAAAACAATGACAAAGTGCCAAACAATTATAATGAAATATTTATTTTTGATTTGTTTGTTCAAAGTATGTAATCAATATTTCAATTAAAAATTCAAATGATAGTTATTTTCATTATCTTATTATAAATTTTATATATTTGTATCGTAAACATCAAAACCAACGCATTAGAATGACCTTTCAATGATTTAACCGATTGTATTGCCTTAGTTCAATTTCAAATTTAATTAGCATTTTTTTGCTCATAATTGTTCGTACGTAGCTCTATTTGAATTTTTTACTCTACTTTGAAGTTTAACATTTACTTCACTTTTTGTTATTAAAATTTTATTTTAATGCGATCAAGTTCTTAAACGGCAAGACTATGTTTCTCACATTTTAACATTTTTTTTTAATTTCTTGCCCAACCTACATTTGTCTCAAACTGAAAAAAGTGTCTTATTCTTCTTCTCTGGCTCTACAACCTCGCGTGGTCTGGGCCTGCCATTTCTGGCTTCCGTGAATTGAATGTACCCGCAACAGGAAAGTCAGTCCTGCGTACGGGGGAACGACCCGAATGGGATTCGAACTTCGGTCCTTCCCGTTCGAAGACCGGTGCCGCTATCTCCTCGGCTACCGAGCCGCTCCACAGTAAAATTGGTATTCGTACGGTAATTGACGTACGCGTGATATAAACTTAAAATTATTTTACATTTATTTCTTCGTTCCTTTTTCCAACATAAAAAAGTTAACATAAAACTTAACACGATATGAAGTTTGCTTAAGTTAATTTTGATTATTGATCGTGCAATAATATGTTTATATAAACTCAATCTATTTTTAAAAACAATAAAAACATAAGCAAACTTGATCGTACGTCGTATAAGCAAACGCAAATAAATGAGTAAATTCTGTAGTGACGCATACACACGAAGACGTTTCAAAGTGATCTTGTTGCATAATAGTTGTTTAGCATCGTGTATAAATAAAGTTTGAACTGTGACGAAAGCGCCGAGCAGGAACACCCCCATGTAAAAAGAGCCAGCCTTCGAGTAGAACGATGTGTATTTGTGTTTTCTTTTTAAAATCATCGGCATTTACTGAACGTTGCGTCGGTAAGGCAATTGGCTAAAAAAAACTATGGTACAGGCATTATTTAAACTCAACAATGTAAAGGAGTGTGCGTGTTTTTTGTGGCTGTGTGGTTGTATTATTTTGAAGGATTACAAATAAATAACATTCTATTTATAATACGCAAGTAAAGCTGGCGTTAATGTAAGGCGTTTAAACATACTTTTATGCTTCTATGGCATGATGCCGTTGTTACAACAGAAACCATTACGATGTAGATAGCTACATTGACCAAGTAAGCAACACGTGCGGCTTGGCGGCCGAGGAGATTGCAGCGCCGGTCTTCGAACGGGCATGACCGAGGCTTGAATCTCATTCGGGCCGTTCCACCGTACACAGGACTGACTATCCTGTTGCGGGTACATTCAAGTCACGAAAGCCAGAAGGCCCAGACCTCTCGAGGTTGTAGTGCATCAGAAGAAGAAGAAGGCTAGAATGAAATCTATACTTTTTGTATAAATATTTGAAAAGGAAACATACGTCATAAGGAAAGTCACAGTAATCAATGTTACAATAATAAACAGAAAAAGCGTGTTATTTGCATCGAAATGTTATTGTTATGTTACTTACAGCCTTTTGTCGTAATTACACAACTCTTAATTTACATTTGCAATTTTGACAGATTTTTATTTTTTTAGAATACTAATGTAAACCGTAGAATATTAACAATACATATTTGATATTGAATTGTCGAAACATTCGATCCTTAGAGATTTAAACGATGTATGAAACGATAATGAACTTACGCACAAAAAAAAAAACAATAACGGCGGAAATTAATTACGCGCTTAGTTAATTTCTCCGGAACGCATTGCTCACGTAGCACGGAAAATGGCTATACATATGTGACGTATTCTATAACACAAAAATCGACAACTAAACACTGTAAAATGAAAGAAATCACCATAACATTAATTTTTGAGAACCAGCCTTTGCTCTTCTAACATGATGTACAAGTCTCGTTTCAATACAGCTCATTTACATACATTTGGGCATAGTAATTGTCTTTGGACTGAGAGGGTTATTCTCCTTCGTAAAATCTGAAAATGTAAAAGGGTGTGGTTCACTGGTGCACGTTGAAATATTTGAAACATGTTTGGACTAGCCACTAGTAGATGAACTGGAAGGAATTTAAAAAGTTAGTCTCATTTTTGCAAATTGGATTTGTTTTGTATGGCTAATCGAACAGGAGTACAGAGTGGCGGAATTATCCAGTAAATTAGCAGCTATTGGTTACATTCTTCTCGCTTCCAATATGAAGATAGTACGGATATTCAAACGGCAGGACTGACTATCATGTAGCGGATAAATTCAAGTCACGGAAGCTAGAAATAGCAGGTTGAAACCTCTTGAGGTTGTAGAAGCCATGTTTTAAATTTATCATACTACATCTATATAATTATTTGTAAGAAACCAAGGGTATTCATTAAACACACGAATGATATCTGATAATTCGTCAAGGCTCAGTACAAAAACAAAAGTTCAAATATTCAACGATCTACAACTTATCGTACTTCTGTGTAGTGTAGTAAAAGCGTAATTGCTATGATTACGTTGTTAAATATGTCTGGTAAAATTCAACTGATTACATTGTTACAATGTACAACTTATCACGATTTACTATCGTGGCGGGAGACTTTTATGTGTGCATGCGGCGAGTTTTACCAAGCCCCACATGAAATCAGCTGATTAATGCCCCAGTTTCTTAGGTGCAATAGTATGAAAAAAGATAAGCACACACCTTGTAGGGGTATTTTTTTTCTAAAACTTCTTTCAAATCCATATCCGTTTCATAAATAGCCAGTTATGTGTTGACAGCTAACAAACATAGTAAGGCGCAGAATTGAGTGCAGTAATATTTTTGTTCTTCGATATATCCTATTGCTATTTCTAACAATTTCAATGGCGTATATAGAATGTGCTAATTATAGGACAATAGTTGCAATTCAGTGCTGAAATCTTATTTTAATTGAAAAATGATTACACCGCTCGGTGAAGCATTCGGTGTGGATAGCTTCATTAAAACGCAATGGTATGACACATTCCGCACTGAGCAAAATATTGACTTTAAAATCAAAATAAAAACTTTTCATGCCGTAAATACGGAAGAAAACTGAATAACAAATCTTTAACAACTAATAATAATTATTTAAACGAAAAGGAATCTTTAAATCCTTAGATTAGTCAAAAGCATACGTTTGTTTTAAATATTGATACGCAATATGCTTAAAATTATGCGCATGTAAAGAAACCACTTGGATCAATGCTAAATAGCCGATCAATAATTCGCAGAATTATGACGTATAACAGATGTTCTGTACCAATATTCTTATTATTCACTCTGGGCAGGGGGGAAACATTACAATACGCTACCACAACATACCCGATTAGGTTAACGTTTCTTTAGGGCCCGGTTAACTAAGACAGTTTGACTGACGTGAACGCTTCTCCGCGTTTACACTTCGCAAGGTCAAGAAAGGAGAGTGGAATTGAAAAAAAAGGAAATGTTGGTCACGTGCTTGCATTTTTCTTTACTGAATTGTCGCCAATTGCATCTTCCATGGCATTTTGTTGTCTGTAGGATAGAATTAAACATAAAAACTGAGGATGGGGTAAGCGGAATGCACTTTTCTTTTAGTTTAGGTGTCATTTAAAATGTGACTATTTGTAGTTTACCAGATGTCCACACAACCATATTTATTGGTTTATTTATAGGGGATAACATCCCAGGCGCACATAACGCATTGTTTTTATTGCGTAGGCTGCTGTTGTTGTCTGGCTTCTACAAAAACACGGTTGTTGTTATCTACGAGTAGAAATTCAACTAATACTAAACTCAGTATGGACCTGTTATGTACTGTAGACACCATATGTGTTATCACAACAAAACAGTAAGATGACTAAGTCATCGCATACGATTACGTAGGTAATCGGCTGTTGTTGTTACCCTCGTGTTTCTCAGCACATAGTTGGGTTGATGTTGACAGCAATATTTATCCTGTTTTCTCGGTCGCTACCCATAATGTAATTAAACAGGCGCGGAAGGCCATACTTCCGGTTCGAAAATTGCGATTGAAATGGTTCTAGTATTGCCAGCAAACCTGCAGATAATGGCACATGATTAGTCTTATTTTAGGTTTTTAAGTTTGTTTGAGTTTAAAAGTCATCATACATGTATTTGTGTGATAAGACAAATAAGGCTTTGAACAGAACAGGTGCTTGTTAATTGTATTTTATATTTTTTTATGCTGACATAGGATGTTCTATGTCGATCTGAATGCAAGAGATTGAATGAAATAGTTTTGACCACTTCTTTTTTTGTCCAATTATAGTTTCCCAAGGGAAGCAGCGGCCTGTTGCCGATGTTGATTTTACTGCTGATTCAGCCGTTAGTAACTGTACGCCATAGTTTTGCTGTGGAAAAATTTTGGATATGTTCCAAATGTTCCAACCTGAGGTTTATATTCTGAAAAGTTTCAAGCAAATTTAATTTGATCATCTGTTTCGTTCGTTGGATGTATGGTTGGCCCGATCAAAATGCGGGCTAGTTGCATTAAAAATGATATACAGGGTGGCATCGTAGAAGTGATACAAGTGGTGTGTATTTAGAAGGTAAATTTTTATCACTTTGCTGGGTGCAATTTTTCGGGAGACTCGTGTCGAATTTGTATGAAAATTTTCCTCTCCCACTCTCGCTGCCCAAAGAAACACACGAAAAGTTCTGCCTTGTTGAGAAAGGTCAATTTGCTATGGACAACTCTACTTTCTAACTATTGATATATGTACCTTGAAAGTGATACACTTATTCAACTGGTCTTGTATTGTGTTTTCTGGCACTTTGCTTCAAGCACTTGTGTATTACTATTGATGTTCAAAACGTACAAATAGTGTTGTTACTACAACTACAATGAATTGAAAGAAACAAAATGCAGAATACAATAGTGCGTGCGGCCTGCAACGACTTTCAGGATCGCTTTCGGGTCGTTATCAAGTGGAAAAGTGGAAGAATTGAAAAAATGTTAAGTAAAATGCAAGTTAGTTTCTAAAAGATGTGATTTGAATCGATTTCGAAGAGAAATCAAATAAATTAAATTTTAGTACAAAAACAAAGTGTATCACTTCTACGATGCCACCCTGTACATACATACAACACTAGCATTTGGTTGAGATGAACTGCCTGAACTAAAACACTATTTCACTATTCTGAAACGTATTCGTGTGCCTTTCATTCTGCATCTGACGTCATGGATCTACTGGTTAAAGCAGGTTTGAATCAGCAAAGAACAAATGTGTGGTTAAATGGAATTGATTCAATGAATTTGAGATTATTTTAATAAAATTCCATACCCCAAAATATGACGAATGTTAATACGTACAAATCCAAACTTGGCTTCCCATTTCATTACAAATACATAAGGTTGGTGGTTTGTCATCATTTGTCCAGAAAATCCCAAAGGGTACGAATTCATCAAAGTCGGACAAAGTGCCACTCTAGAGTGGACTGATTCGTACTGCATGTGGCTAAATTTTATTAGCCTCGCGCTGAGTACCGACTAATTAATATTTGCAGCATTTGTGGATGTAGAGCATGCCGGTGCTTTGAACAGCGTGACTATTTGTTAAGTAGTTTACGGTACACTTAAGCTCTTTATAATACCACAATGCAGACGAATACAGTTGTGAAAGCCAATGCATAAATGCCTCGCCCGTTCTATTCTTGAGCTGTTTGTAGTTTCGTTGCAAATTACGACACGAATGCATCGCGGAAATAGGGATTTAAATGATTTTCTAGTCGGTGCGAGACCGACGGTGGGAAAAGCCATTTACAGGATCACTGCCAGGAGACTCTCGTTGAACAGCACGCGCTACGTCGCCATTTGTGTTGCAACCCTTGCTTTTCTGCAGTTCGCATGCTTTCGTTGAGCAATATTTCTTATTTAATTGTGGTTTACCGTTGTGATCTAACCTTTATATTAAATCGGATCGTTCATTAGCATGAAAAACGTATCAGTATTTCTTTGTTAATATAAGCTTTGTGGGTTTCCATTTCCAATCATCAGATGGATATGTCTTTCCAGCCGGAAATTATTATTATGTTTAGTGGAAGTTGGCATGTAAACCGATCAAGTTCAATTGAAATAAATCTATTTTATTTAATGTACCAAGAAAGATCAAACCCACTGTTAGTATGAACAAAGATGTTTGTATTTTTAAACATTTTTCATTATAAGACAAGGAGAGAAAATTGTTTAAATCAAATATAAGAATCCGGAGAACGTCTAGATCGGACAGGAATTTCGAACTACTCTGTCTTTACTTATGATTTTTATTTATGTTTATTGTTTACAGTCTGTCTTCTTCACGTTGCGTGCGAACTCACCAGCTTATATTAGAGAGAAAATATTGCATTCGCTCTTGAAAGTGCTGTTTAACGGTTGTTTGTTTTACAATTGCCTTCCTTTATCAGCTTACCCACCTTTCGATCCTCTCACCTTTTAACCATTAACAACGTCCCTCGTCAGATTCAACAAGTAAGAAACGAGTAGTGCGCCGCCAACATGCAAGCGTTTGCATTTTAGTGAAGATAGACAGTGTGATTCGCACGCGGTACCTCGTGCGCACAATTACTTCCTTTCCGGTAGCGCCATACATGATGACGATTAGCGTACGACTCGAACTCTGTCCGATCCGGTTCTCCCACTGATGTTCTTCGCCTTCTCCTGGCATGCGACCGTCTCGTGGTCATTCGAATCGTCTACCGGGGTTTGGGTAGTGGCGCATTGCTGTCTATGTTTGTTTTGATCGTTCACCTTCATTGCAAAGAGTAGCCAGTTGTATGGTGTTGGTGATTCTAGTTCGTACGCAACCTGACACGAAGCTGTTCCGTACGTAGATCGACCGATCAGCTGATTCAAGTCTAATTGATACCCACTAACAATGTGCGCTTCTGTATGCGTTGTTTGTGTGTGTGTGTGTGTCAATATGTGTGCAATGGAGACGCATGGTGGGGTTCGAAGTGAGTTACATACATGGAAGTTGGAAGTTGGACAAAGCATAGCGGAACGGAAGATTTTGAAGTTGAAAACATGTTTGTTTACAGATCCTGTTATCTGTTACCACCAATACAGTTTATTGTTTTTTTTTTCTTCGCCATCGCTTGCAGATGAGTGCGCTCGTTGTTGGTTGCGCCTTCTTCGATTCACATTTATATTCCATCTAACGTCTGGTGGTTGATCGCAATAGCATGCAACAATGACACCAAGCCAAACGTCCTTGAACCCCGGGGGCGGAACAATCAGCTTCCGCAGTACACGTTTAGAAGCCGGTTTCTTTGTTCGGGTGATGAGAGATTTAATCCATTTCGGGGCACGTGTACTTGTTGTGAATGGCATGAACGTGGAACTTGTCTCCATATATAAGCACCATGTATCGATCCTTTATGGTGCTGACATTAACGTGTACCGTACGATCGTAAATGATCGTATTTGGAATTTGGAACGCACATTTTTGTCATACAGAGAAGAGCTTTAGTTGACATTTGTCACCCTGTAAATATGTCGCATTGAGTGAGAGTGATAGTCGCTATGTCGAAAAGACTGACCACTGTCAAGTGCTGCCGCCGACACCGATGACACTTTCGATGACTTGGTTTTGTTGTTGGTGAAGGTAGCTACTTTTAAAACGCGGCGTGTGTTCTCCGGCCTCTAAAAGGACGTGCGCGTGCAAAAGCGCTTGGTTGAATGTGTAGTCACACGCCTCTCTCTTGCTCGTCCCATCGCTCTAGTTTCATGTGGAGAAATCCTAAAATAGTACCGACTGCGACGGAACACACAACGGTAACGGTACGTCATGGATGTGTGTGTGTGTGATACAAGTGTATACACTCATCAACCACCAAAGTAAGAACCAAAACAAAATCATGATTAAGGTCTACTCTCGTTCACTGTGCTCGTGAGATAGGTTTCAAGACGAATAAAAACATGTATAGCGGTGTAGTAAGAACACCAGTTCAAAATCTACTCATTTCTTGAAGGCGCACGGTACCCATGCGCGCTATTCAACTTTTGAACAGTTCGTATCAACCTATGAGTGAGATTAGCTCGGTTACGACGTTTGTGGATCAGTTGAACGAGTTGCTTCTTTTGCTATATCAAGCGGTGTATAATAGTTACATTTATAAGAAGGGATCTCCAACGGATCCTGGCTGTAACAGACAAAAAAAACTTATATCAGGTCAACGGCATCTTGAAAGTTTGTATCGCTACTAGTACTGGGAGTGTACGCGTGGTGAACTGTGTTTTCGAAGGGGTCGGTAGAGCATGCCAGTGAGTGTAATGTCAAAGGGTAGGATCATTCGTCGCACATCGTTGTCGTCTCAACGTGTTCGGATTGCGAATCGAATGCAATCTACGGCATACTTACGTAAGTGTTTAATGATGCACGCGAATGCAGTGGGGGACTACTTCTTTTTATCATGCCGGCTGCAAGTGTCGTTGAATCATTGAGTGAGCGGTGTTTTTTAGCTACCGGGTCCGGGTTCAGCGAAAATGGTCAACTGCTCACACATGGCTAAACCCCGATCGTGGTCATCTAATTCCTGATAGTAGATTGTGTTATGATGTGCCACATGGTTTCTGTACCAAGGGTTAAAGATGTGTTCTTACCCGCCCGTTTTGTATTTATAGGACATTACTTGATGATTCAATCGTACCCTATATGTGTATTGTTACACTACGACATTTAAAGGTTCTTTTCATTAACACAAACAATCGTCTTTTATAGGTTCTCATTTTATTCTGCATATTTTTTTTTTATTTTCATCATCCACGTGTGAACGATTAACGGCAAAAACAGAGTAGTTTTTTATTCCATTTCTAACATGTCAATCACAAGGAATACATTCGAGTGTGGTCGATTGTAAAACGAGATAATACGTTATTGATTGACAAAAATGCACAACAGCCAATTAGAGATAACTCTGAGAAGTTGTTAAACATCGAAGTGGTGTGTTGTAAAAGTGATAATCATTTATGACCGTTTGTAGTGTTTCTAGTTAAGAGAGTAACGCATTATAATTGTGTTTTGTTAGAATTGGCGAAATTTCACATTGACGGAATTATAGTTGAACTTGTGTTTGAAAAGTATGTGAACCATTATGCGTTAACTTTTGACATTCAGGAGAAGCAACAAAATAGTTAGATGTAAAAATGCTTCTGAATATAGTTTTTCTAATATAACTAATGTTTTATTGTTTTGTTTTTTTGATTCGCAGAGTTTTCTCCGTTCTATACCAACGCATACCACAAGGACTCAACTGAACGTAGTGTTGTCTCAGAAATATATCCGACCCGAAATTGCTTGAAATACAAATCGGTTGCAAGGATAGCAATTTTGCCGTTACCGACAGTGTTATCCTTCAGGTAGTCGATTAAACACTTACAAGTTACGACAGCGGTAATAGCTTCAACCGATCAAAAATAAGATTTGTGGTATAGGGGTATGGTATATTTTCTGGGTGATTGGGGCATGGGAGATATTGAACGTACTACGGCGCAACATGTCCCTACAAATTTGCAGCAACTTAATTTCCACAACCATACCAGCAGCCATCAGCAGCAACAACAAGTTCAGCAATCGCAACAGCAACATGAACATCAGAATCAGCAGTCGCGATCTGTACACTACAACAATGTTGCCCAACAGCTACAACTGCAGCAGCAAACGCCGCAACATCAGTCCCATCGTTACGAACGATCGAATGTGGCCGGTGCTTTCCATGTAACGAAAAATGACAATCTCTCCACGTACTTGAAAGAGGTCCAGCAGCAGCAACGAGCCCAGCAGTTTGAAGTTCGACAAAACAACGGCAAACACATCAACGGTAGCTTTCAACAACACCTACTACGCACTGGATCTGGAGATCATCATGAACAAGAGCACCACCATCAATCACAGACTTTGCCCTTGCACCACCATAACCAACTTCAACAGCAAAAGCACCAGCAGCATTCACACCATGATGTCGAAAGCGATGAGGATGAGATCGCGTTGTATCCTCTCAATAATCAGGTAAGGTGATCTGATTGCCCTAAGCGAGCACGTTCCCTTTCGTTCAGTGTGTGCATTTTTCATTTCATGTTCATTTTCCGTTTCTTGCAGGTTGGTGGTCACACGAGACTGCTGTTACTAAATCAGAGCACTGTGATCAAACCGCTTAACCTTCGAGAACTTGAGTTCTATCAAAACATTCCCAGCGATATACAGCAGTTTGTTCCAAAGTACAGAGGTAAGTGGACAATTTAATGATTCACTTTTGATTGGTATTCAGGATCATCTTTCCGAGTTTTATTTACATCGCACAAGGTTTGGTTTGTCTTGTCGTTTGCAAACGGTATGCTATTTTTGAACTTGTTTTTTTTTTGCCACTCATGTCCACTGACTGGCGCCACTCCGGAATGTAAAGGCTGACATCTTGTTTCTTACGTAGTGCTGCATGGTAGGAAAGGGAGGGGAAATATATCGCATTGAACAGCTTTTCACGCATTCCAAACATCCTCACTCAACCGATGTGTTTCCATTCCTTGGCTAAGTTTGTTTTTCTTTGAGTTTTGCGTACTCTGTCAAATACGCAGTGGTAACTCATTGAATTTGATGTTCTGGAACGGTTCAGATGTTGAAATGGGGAAAATATTTCATTGAAAGTAACGCCACAAGAGGTTTTTGTTATTGTGAATTTCAAGGTGTGTGGAACTGGACATGTACAATAAACACTTGCATTTCTCCTTTTTGTGTTTGTCCTTGTGCTTTACTTTATAAGTAGACTGAATGATTCAGTTAAATATGTTGGCGTATATATGTTACTGTCTTAACGAAGTGAGTATGTGAATCATATATCTTCGTTTATGCATGTCGTTTTTCTTATTCTTGGGGTAACGACCCTGTTTGATTATACTAGCTTACTAGAATGATTGATACCATGTAATTGGATAGTCAGTCCGCCTTGGTCACCTGTTGTCCCTTTATATTTATTTGTACATTTATTTGGTTTTTTCGTGCCGTCATATATTTGTCCATAAGTTTTCTTTTATTTCTTTTTATGGTTAAAATGAATTATCTTTTAGCCAAATCATGATGTATTGCTAGTCAAATTAAATTCTTGAAGATTACATTTTTTCCTGGTTAGAAAGACATTCCGCGTAATATGTTTCCGTTTTGTTACGTTGCGACGTTGACAACAGAAATGGTTTTGACCATACAACCTCTCTAAGGTGAATCATCTCCAATGTATAAATGGGATGAGGTAACTAAGTTTATGAATACCGACAGCTGCTGGAGATGAAGAGACATCCTTAGCAAAAAATCTCTCATTTCCCAGCATTCTCTCAACCTTTCCATTGAGTGTCGTTAAATGAAGTAGATGTATTCTTGGCAATGTGTATGATTGGGTAAATTTATTGCTCCGCTCCTGGCAACAGTCGATGTGTAGTTGTGAAGGTCATTCTCCCGCCTGTTGTATTGGGAAGGCACCGTTCAGCTGGCTGCAGACTGTTGAGTGTTCTTAGTCAAGTACACAATTCGTTTGTTTTCACGACAAAGATGGCCCTCAACACATTTTCCATGCATTGCAACAAAACACAATACAACCTGTAAAGCGGGAACAATTACAAACTCCAAAACGTCCAGGTGGTCAGGTTCAATTGCATTTATTCTAGTGCACATTTTGTATCGTAATACGAAGCAATGAACTGCTGATAACATTGCTATCATGTTGCTCGCAGGAAAATGTTTGTGTAGTTTTTGTTTGCATTCAAATAAATTTCTGTACGTAAACGCAAATACGGGCACTGTTTTAGTAAATTATTGCTTGTGTGGAATAATTTTGAAAGGATAGTACTGCTTAGCAAGTTATTCCTTTAATATAAAAAATGATAATCTTTTAAGTTGTATATTTTTAGGTATCATGAAAGGTATTTTAATTTTAATCATCTTAAATTCGCTCATCAATAAATTGCTTCTGTTTCTGCTATAATGATGTAACAGAGTGATGAAAGATGAAAGACGATAAAAATACTTAAAATTCCTTTCGTCCAGCACGCCGGCATGCTGACGTTATGGAGGTCGTGGAATGTGGAAACAGAAAGATATTCTTATTATAGAGACGATGCGATAGTTGTGTTAGTTCTAGTGAGCGCATGCTTACCTCTTCACAAGTTTGGTATACTTGACTAAGGTTTTATGAACGGAGAAGCTCGCGAATCGATACTACAGTAAAAACATTAGAGAAACGCACGAGAAAGATGTGCGTTCCTACAATTCAAATGTCCTGTATTTATCGATGTTATAAAGCGTAGTCACATAACTTTCCAGCCACGATTATATGTGTCTACGGGTGTTTGCCCAATAGAAGCAATTTGCGTCTTTCTAGCGTGATTCTAATAAAACGCATATACCGGGCTTCGATTCGTTATCCATGTGTTTAAGTAGTTATCTGCTATAATGGTAAACGCAAATATTATCGTTCAAAAAACGTACAAATGGATTGTTCCAGTTTTTATACTTAGTATTTATCTTAGTTTTTGTGTTTCAATTTATATCTGTAGCAAAATTAATATACAGTTAATAGCAGTTAATATACATTACCATCTTGAAATCCTATAGGATTATATAGTAATTTAATACTCATAATGTTGCATGGAATTGCAACACTAAAGATTAAAATACTAAGCATAACATGAGGACTTTGAAACTAAAACATTAAAGGCTTGTTAGAGTGATGTCCAAAACATGACTTTACCTAATGGGAAGGTGAACAATTTACTTGAAAAATGTTAGGTTTTTTATGTTTTTCTTAAAATCATCACATTGATTACAAGCCCCCGAGAAAAACTACTTTAGCGACAATAGCTGAAAACGAAATGCGTTTTATTATGTTATATGCCAGTTAATCGGTTTTGAACTACGCATATGGGAGAAAAATGAGGTCATGGCGCATTAATTCTGATGTACGGTAGCATTCTTATGGTGGATGAAACATTACACCTCCAGTATCCAAAACTACGACGTCTTGCAGCATTTTTAAACTACAAACTTCATTAAAACAACAATGAATGGTCTAATGACAATGTTTTTAATTACATAAAACCATTAAGTTTGTTTAAACTTAGTCAACATTTGTGATATTATTAATTGGGTTCCACATTTCCTAACAACATTTGCTATTTTAGACAATAACCCAACCATTACAAGGCGTCTCCATTTTATGAGTCATTTAAAACAAAGAATAACAAATTTCTAAAATGTCTTTGAATTAGACCAACACCTTTGACATGTCAAGACAAGTAATTTGTGTACACATTCTATTATCACAAACAATCACTTATTTCGGTTAATAATCTAATGCGATCTTAGAATTGTTTTTCTATACGTTAAGTGTGTGCATATTATTTTCTTATGAAAGTGTATTATTTTCTCATTTGTTTCACAGGTGTGATGCAAGCAACTACCATGGGTGGTTCAAAGCTTGAGAAACGTTACTCACCCAGTTTCCGGGATGATCCTGTACGAAAGACTGCAGCATCGAAAAGAAAGCGTGAAGAAGTGTTACGGTTAGTAAAAAGCGATAGAGTTAGATACACGGTTACCTTCATATGGATGCTCTTTTCTCTAGAGAGCCAATCTTTCGTAATAATAGTAGTGTGTATGATGTAGTCATATCGAGAAGGCAGTACGGACTGTAAATGGTTTTACGTCTCCGATTAGTTCGGGTGTGGTTAGAAAACGGAAAAGGACAGAAGAACGTCTGTCGCAATAAACCGTTCAGTGTTCTTAGCACCACTGGATTCGTTTATTACCAATCTGTGGATTGGTTGGCTGCAGAAATATATTTGCCTTTTAATCAATGGACATTCGCGTAATCCGGAGAATCAACTGATCCATAATATGGCCTAACTTAAAGGGGCAAATGTGCATCGAATGCCCCTCTATGTTCTTTAAAAACATAGAACACCAACACGTTAAGGTTCATTCGTCAAATATTACTTTATCACTACTCTCAAGTAAAGAACGGTTCTAATCAAGGTTTTTTCTCTACTCTTCTACTTGCAGGATGAAAATACATAAAAATGGAATACCTTCCGAAGTGTTAAAAAGTATTGCACAGATAGACAACTCTAATAAACAATGTTAGTATAGCAACGCGTAACTCGAAATATGCCTTTTCGTCGCTTAATGCGATTAGCGTAAGATGGAGATCTTACTGCTAAGATCCATTGTTATTGTTCTGTCATTAAACCTTTTCATTAAAATCAATCAATCGCAAATCATCGTTTCACTCTCAGATCATTCACACTCTTGTGTATTTCTCTTGAATCAGTGTGTTCGAATTTACATATCGAATACAAACTGATTATAGAACTCAGTTTTATATGATTAACTCATGTAATACTGTTTAGCTATTAATATTGTTCCAATACAATACAGTCGTGTGTTCAGTGTTTGTGGCGTCCGTTTACTATTTATGAAGTAAGCTATTCGGCTTATTTTTGCACATTGCCATTTCTCAAACTAGGCTTACTTGTAATACGTTACTTTCTGAACCATACTGCGAATGTTGTACATAAGGGAATAATAAGTTTAATAGATAAATTTGTTCGTCCGTCAATTTTGCTGCAAGAATGGTTTGATTGCGTGTGTATGTGTGTGTATGTGTGTGGAAATAGACAACAGGCAACGAGAAAGTCGTCGTGTTCATCGTAGATTCATTCTTACATATGGGGCATCTTACTTCCAGTTATATAAGAAATACACTTCCGTCATCATCTTCACCGTCATCAAATTCACATCGTATTTTTCCTTAGCTTCTGCTGCCATCGTTTCCTGCCAAGGACCTTCAACGGCTGTTTCTCTGTGCACTGTGGCGTTTTGTAGCAGCAATACATTGTTCTAATGGTAACGTAAATCTGTCTTTTCTTTTCTTTTCATTGACATCACATCGGAGCAGATTTTTTGATGCTGGAAAACATTACTTCCGCTTATCGGAACCCATGCATACTGGATCTGAAGATGGGCACTAGGCAGCACGGTGATGATGCGTCGGCGGAAAAACGTAGCAAGCAAATGGCCAAATGTGCGGCCAGTACTTCCGCGTCGCTTGGAGTACGGCTTTGTGGCATGCAGGTTTATCAGGCAAATCTTGACCATTACATGAAGCGGGACAAGTATTGGGGCCGTGAACTCACTGAGGACGGTTTCAAAGGAGCGCTTCACAACTTCTTCCATAATGGATACCGGTTACGGGTGAAGGTTATTGCGAAGGTGCTAGGCAAATTGGAACAGTTACGACGTGTTATTGAGAAGCAGTCGAGTTATCGCTTTTATTCCTGGTAAGTATATTTATATATTTATGTGCATTTAATATATAAATAGCGGACGTTTAAACAAACAACATCTTAAATTATCGTTCTGCTAAAATTGACATAAAAAAATAAAACAGTGGCTTAAACGCATGAACACATCTATAATTTTAGAGAAATCAATTAGCAAGCATTAGCATTATGAATGACTTATTTCCTATGTCGCTTATTGGATTCTTCTTTATCGTTTGTTTTTTGCAGCTCGCTGCTGATTGTCTACGAAGGATTTGAAGAGATGCCTACAGCTAACATCGGTGACTATCATTTGCTCGAAACCGAATCAAACTCTTGCTGCTATGATGCAGACGCTTCGAACAGCTCGATTGAGCAGTACCTGTTGTCCTCCTCAAACGAGGAACCTCCAATACCTTCGAACATCAACGTGTCTGTAGATCAACGCCGTACGTCATCATCGATGGCTACGGCAATAGCTGCAATGGCAGCCGCAACAAAGGCTGCCACGATCACCACCACAGACACACCTCCCATGCTGCCACCACCGGTGATAGCTGCTCGCATCGATGAAAGTACAAGCAGGGATATTTTTGCCGACCATCACTTTCGCAGCGTTGTAACGGACGTTGATAACAACCGGCAAAGACGGATTAACAGTAGTCCCAGCTCGCACGATGCGTTTACACCCGACAGCAAGTCTGTTCCCTTTGTTCCAATATCGGAAGAGACTATCTACCCGGGGGGTCCCACGGATGAAGGTTCGTCGTCGCCGAGTGATGCCATTCCTATGCCGGTTGGAGGAGCTTGCGCGGTACAACCGCTCACCAGCTCCAGCCCGCACTCCATGGACTCGTGGATGAACTATAGCAGTAACAGTAACAGCAGTAGTGACGATTATGCTTCGGCCTTTGCGGTGCCGAACCATCTGCAAAGCTCGGCAATCCAACCGGATGCTGGTTGTGATTTTGAGGTTAGCTTCGATGGGGATGGCGTTTGTGATCGAATCGATGGAGTAGATCACAGAAAGGTAAACGCCGGTGTGGTAGATTTTAGCACCAGTATTAAGTTCGGCCACAACAAGCTCGTGGAGCAGAGTAGCAACATTAGTAATAACAACAGCACACCGAATAGCAACAACACTAGAGACAGCCACGTTGCAAGGATGGAAATGACTGAAGATGGGCATAGCGGAGTACAGCATGCGAGCACTTTCGAGGAAGGACAGCATGACAACTCCGACGCTGGCTACCACGAGGACGAAGAGGTGGACGATGATGATGAGGAAGAGGGCGAGGTAGATGATGAGGAGGAGCGACAGCTACTTCGACAGAAACTATTGGCAAGCAACAGTTCTAAGCGGCTTCGAGGCAAGGACAGTTGTTGTACCGTAGGATCTGTTGGTCCTGGTGCTAACAACATTACCAATAGCAATAGACCAAGCGACGGTCCCATTTCGATACCGCTGCGCCGAAAACTCAGCTCCAAATCAAAGTCCGGATCGCTCGGTGGTGGTACGGGTAGTGGTGCCGGTGCCGGTTCTTCTGGAGGGACGTTGGCGGACGTAAGGATGATCGATTTCGCGCACACGACCTTCGAAATTAAGAACGGAGGCGCATCGCTGTGCAGCAGCACAAATGTGAAGGTGCATCATGGCCCGGACAGCGGATTCCTTCGCGGGCTTGATAGCCTCAAACGCATCCTGTCAGAGTTATGCGAGGAGTGCTACTGAAGCGAAGGTTGCAAAGACATGAAGCGAGCACATAGTGCTAGTATGGACTTGATGGAACCGTTCATAGGTAGCGTAGCGAATGGAAGAGAAAAAGAAATCGCTTGAGCTATGGCTCAAGTACAATTACGTGCAATTCACGATATAACCGGTTAGGAAGAAGATCGAGCGCCATCGATCAGCAATTCCGGACTCACAGTAATGTGATGTTTTTAGCTCATACTTTCGAGTTGTTTTATATTTGATTTTTTTTTTTAAATTAAAATCTCTCAAAATATTCATTGGGATATTTATCAATTCCTCTTCTGATCTGTTTTGTACGATTGTTACGATTGCGATTTTTTTTTTGCGTTAGAGAAGCACACTTCACCATCACAGAAGATGTGCAGATTGTCAAAATTGTTGTGTCGCCATATCAGGCGATTAGAGCTAGGATGGTTATTCATAATTTCGCCAACGGTAGCCAGGACGACGTGATAAACAGGTATAATAAAGTAGCAAATGGTAATAGCAGCTAGAAAGAATCGTGTATAGCTTTTCCGCCCGTAAGCTATACGGTAGTGTCATAGTACGACGAACTGCATATTCGTCACGGTAGCCAGAGTAAAACAATGGAACGCAACGGAAATTATGAAGGGATATTGTGATACTGTGAAGCATTTGTTTTGTCTCAAAACTCAGCCCTCAAAACTCAACAAAGGCCACCTAGCCCCACCCCTATTAAGTTAAAGTTAGTTTCAATTCGCTCAATACCTTTCGTACGTTTTAAATGTTAAGTGTCGTCGTCTGTGTCGTAAGCAGTTTCATGTGTGTATTTTAGTGAAGATAAAAGTGGTTTAAAATATGATAGTATAATCTTGAATGTTTTTTTTTTTTGCTTATTTCACCTCACTTCATTTGAATCCTCGTTTTGTCGTATGCCGATTTCGTTTAATGTACGATTTTGAAAGATACTTTTCGTAGCGATAAATAAGTAGTTTACCTAACCATTCTCCACCAACAATCTTGCTTTACGTTTGTACTTATCTTGCTGGTTTAATGAAATGGCAAATTAGTTCCTTTACATAAGGACGAAACTTCCAAAATTTTAGTAGCAATGTTTTGGCGGGATAAGAATTCTATTGATCTGAGAACTCTGAGCACTTAGTATGTTGATTATGCTGAACATGAAACGGTTGTATAGTGCAAGGGAAAGACGGCCGCTCAACACGCAATACGCAAACACCTGTAGTACAATCAGTAACGGTCGTTTTAAGTTCTCATATTTCGTAAATCCTCTCATCGTACGGCGACATATGATTTAGCATTACATACGAGTTCGGAATGCAAATCCAATGGTCCCTCCAATTAATGTCCAAAGAGATTGATCGTACGGAGCAAATAGGAAAGGAAAAGCTTTGTAACAAAATAATCATGATTGCTGTAGAATCATTTCGACAGATGAGATTGTACCGATAAAAGAAAAAAATCATAATATTTTAAATTCGGCGATTTGTCTACCCTTCCCTTTCACGTTAGTCAGTATTATTATATCTGCTGGGTATGGTAAACTGTTGTGAGTAGATCTCGTTGATGGTACGCATTATCTTGATATCTAATAATGCTATCCTTGTTATTATACAGGAATCCGGTAGATTTGCACAAATAAATTGTACCTTGGAACCACAATTTTGCTATAAGCAACAGACAAACGAGTAATAAACGCACGTTGTATAAACGTTTATGTATACAAAACAAAAATACACACATAAAAACTCTACTTGTATCACGTAAAAACTATTACAATGAATTCGCTGTTTTTACTTCCATTAACAATTGTGTGCTGTTTGCAAATGTCTAGCTGTGTTTAGTTTAGATATTTTACATTCGCTTAAAATAGCGTTGCAACAACCTTTCAAATCTTTGGCTCATTCATACTTTCCCAGTATCGACTGTACCACACCCCCTTAATGTCGGACGCATTTGTTGCCATCACTAAGTACCAGATTACAACGTCGATGCAAGTCGCCACTCGGCGATACACTGCTCCTCGCGCGTGTAATGTGTAATTTATTGTCAAGAAATATTGAAATAATCATTATTTTTAATCGCACGTGTATATTGCAATAGTTAAGCAAACGTAATGTGGAAGCCTTCAAATTTGGGTCAACGGCACAACCATTAAACCAATCGAAACAAATATGCGGCCGATGTGTACAAATGTCGGCCACAGTATGTGGGTCTGGAGTTTTGCAAAATCTAATTTTAGCTGTTCTAAAATTTTGAAACAAAATGTTACCAAAACAAAAATCCAATACTTGTTAGCAATATTAATTGGTACCACAGTTTCGCCGGCATACAATGCGATTGCTGATAGTGTTTTGCAATTTCATTGTTCCTGCTGTCCAAAGCAAATAAAATGATTTGTCCAGTAAAGTTTGTATGAATAGAAAGTGTTGCAAATAGAAATCGTTTCCATGCGACTCTCTTTGTATTTGGCATCGGAGCGAAAATGAAATAAAAATCGTGAAACAAACAAAAATAACAGGAAAATGTTCACATTTTAGCAATGGTTTGCTGCCACATGTTGGCTTTGCAGAATGAAAAACAAACCACTAAATTTGCATCTAATTATTGCGACTGAAAAAAAAAAAACAAAACAGTTTAAAGGCAAACAAACAAACAAAACAACCGGAACAAGTGTGTGATCATTTTGGGTTAATTAACGGCGAAAGGTAAAGATTCGCAAGGATTGAGATGGTTGGACGTGTGAATGGCATATTTATTTGTAACAAAGCTAGAACGAAGCGGATACAAAATAAAACTTTCGCTGGGGAAAAATTTCCGCCAATGCGGGAGAATGTCTGTAGACGAAAAAAAAACAAAAACACAAAAAAATACATGGATTGCAGAATGAACAGGAACAAGAGGAGATGGAAAGGATGAAATAAAAGAAACAAAATGTAGCAACAACAAACATAGATTTGAAAGACCTGAATAAAGATTTAATCATTTTGAAACCTGTGTGTATACCTCCGAGGCTGGTTGATGGTTAGTTCGTCAAAATATGTTGGTTATATTTCTAGTTCTAGCTAAGCTACAGACAGAATACGTCCGATGAAGGTATTACAGTTCGATTCCGCTACTGTTTGCATACGCCATTTCCGAAGCCAATCGGGGCTGCGATGGTTTCCAATTAGCCGAGGGTTGCATCAGCTTTCGAAACGACTTGAAGAAATTGAACGGTAAAAACATGAAACTAACTTTTCACACGGATGATGTAACGAAACAGAATGAATTTACCTGCCACGTAAAAGGTCCAGGATTGATACACATTTTCCTAGCAGCCACTAAGAGCACAATTCCAAATGGTGCCAGCGCAATTATCCAACCGAAAACGTCGGCCCAGAATGGGTAGATGTACCGTCCGTACGAGACAGGCTTGTACTGCAGCCAGTTGAAACAAAGTATAAACTAAAACACCAGACAACACAGTTTATGTATTCCATTCGGTGTACCATGTGGGTGGTTATACGTTACCAGTAACATTGCGGGTGTGATGTACTTCCAGACCGTCACCCAAAACCGTCGAAACCATTTCGATCGTTTACCCAACATTTCCTCTATATTGCAGATGAACCGTTCCGCGCCGTATATCCACCCGATCAGAACGCACTCAGCGATTGCTATCAGCAGTACAGACCAGTTTGCAGCGTACTTGTCAAACAGCTGGAACCAGTACATCCCGGCCTGAGGGATTTTTTTTAACGAGGAAAACATAACAGAATGTATAAATTATTATTCTTCAGTTTGCGAACGTGTTCAGCTTACGTTGGTTACAAAAATTAGTCCACCGAGGTAACCGACAATGCTGACACCGGCCACGACGGCTATCTTCCTTTGGCGCAGTGCAGGGAACCTATCCAACACAGCCGTCACAACGGTTTCCATCAGCGTAAACTGTGAGTCTAGCCCGAGCGTAAGAAGCATGAAGAAGAACAGTACCGACCATAGCCTAGGCATCTGCAGTTTGCCAACGAGCTCCGGAAATACAACGAACGCCAAACCAGCACCCTGATCGATAACGCTATCCACCCCAGTGTCCAATTCGTGTGCCAGAAAGCCTATGATTGCGAATATAACGAAGCCGGCAAAGAACGAGGTCAATATGTTCGAGATGGCTACCACAATTGCGTCCCGGTAGCAGTTGTTGTCGAATCGATTGTACGAAGCCAGCGTCAACAGCCCACCCCAGGCAGGGCTGAGGGCGAAGAAGATTTGTACTGCGGCATCTCCCCAGATCTGAGCAGAACGAAGCTTATCCCAGTCGGGCCGTACGTAGTACATGATGCCATCGTACGCACCGGGTAGTGTGAGGCCGCGAATGAAGAGTGCTGCCAGTACGACGTATGGGAAGAGGGCAGTAAAGTAGACTACCTTCCCGGAACTCTTGACACCGCGGGACAGGCAGAGAAAAACAATCACCCAAGCCGCTAACAGGCAGATGGCAAGCCGTTGGTTTATCATGCCGGTCTCCTCGATACCGGATGATAGTTGCAGGAAGTAATTTCTTCGAAATAAAAAGATCAGTATGCTCATTACAGTATCTTGGCATCGACATCGACAGAGTATCCCTAGGAGGACGATATTGTTTTATGTTGGTTGTGAAAACCATCAGGAAAGATAGTCTGCCATTTCAGGATTTCTTGCGTTTTGATCTCAGTTCGTTACTGTCACTAAATAATCGATCCGAACGGTCATGTACTAAAGCTAGAATGAGATTACTTACTTAAAGAATTCTTCCGCAGGTGGTTTTCGTGGCGTACGAACCGTTGCATTAAGCGATCGATACTGCTCCATGGACAAGCAGGAGGCCTTGTAGTAAGAACCATTCGTGGCAAGACAATCGTCTTCCTCTTCGTACGAAAAACAGTTCGACGTTGCCCACTCGTGCTGGCAGCCTCTCCACGGTAGCGGTGTTTCAAATGACACCACCATGTAAAACACGGTCCAAGCAATGATGACGTTGTAGTACAGCATTACCATCCCGGAGACAAGTATCATACCGTATCCAATACCTTCCGACAACGGGGCAAGCCGTTTGAAGAGTGTTGCCGGACCCAAGCCCACGTACTGCGCCAGGGAAAGCTCCATGAACATTAACGGTAGGCCAGCTATGACCAGCATAACGGTGAACGGTATCAGGAAAGCACCTGGAATTAGCACCATCGTTAAAGGGCTACGACCGTTTAAAGCCGCAAAACTCTCGGCACGTTCCACTTACCTCCTCCATTGCTATAGCACAAGTAGGGAAATCGCCAAACATTGCCCAAACCCACCGAGTAGCCCAGTAACGATAGGAGAAAATCGTAACGCCCCGTCCAGGAGCCACGTTTTGGGAGCACCTCATCGTTCATCTGTTGATCGTTCACGAAATCGTAGTCGGATGTGTGGGCAAGCTGTCTTCGACGTTCCACGCGCTTTAACCAGCCTTCGACGGTAAGTTTTTCACTACAGTCCTTAGAGAAGATAAGATGCGTTGTTGTAACAATTCACACTCATTATGGTAATTACGATTTGCTCTCGTATCAGCAAACTTTAAGCGCCTAGTTACAGTGCGGGCCATAAACTAGATATTTGGCCGAGATAAATGTTCTTACTTCAATCTCATCGTGGACGGTACTCTCCATTGCAGTTTCGGCTCGAAACATCAGTACAGCTTGCGAGGTCAAGGAGTTTCATAAGGTGCCAAACATCTACGAACGAATCTACAACCAAAATTAGTTCAGCTAGAGCACAGCACAGTTCCTGCAAAGCACAGTCGTTACTAGGAAATGGTTCTCGATACTGGTAGTAACAAAGTGTCGTCGATCAGATGACTTTATAGAAAATCACAACGTAATGAGAAATGTTGCAAATTAACTTACTGTGAAGGTCGAGTAGTGCGACATAGTGCAATTTTAGACGAGCCGCTTTCTTAACAATTGCAATCTTTAAAAATTTAGAAGACTCTAATTCGGCCTAGCCGTGATACAAGAACAAAAAAATAAAATAAAATAAACGGCGGGTTTTTTTAATTACAATGTCTGGCAATAGTAAAAATAGTAGTTGAAACATATAACTAACATTTTGCATTAACATGAAAAGAATTTTCAAGTCTGGAGTGTTGTCAAGTCTGGAACATTGCTGTTGCCTCATTACAATAGAATTAACGTTATTGAGGACAAAATTAGAACAAATAATTTAAATTATTACGCATACAGAGGCATACTTAAATTGGTGCCATGGCTATTACGTCCTTATACATTCTCTTACTTTATCCTATTTTTCCTCGTCAAGCAATTCTTGGATATCATCGTAAAACAGGACAGCTGGTTAGTCGAGATCCAATTATAAATCTAGGCGTAAGAAATGAATTCCTGGTAACATACACTACGATAGACAGTAATCCGAGAAAGTAATGTATACGACTGTGTGAGGTAGAATATCCCATTTCAAAATGCATTGCCAAGTGGGCCGTCACCGACCATTATCACATAGTAAAATAACTTTTTCATAGCCATTAAAATAATGCAGCCTTTTTATACAGTATGATCTACTCGTGATGCAACGTTGTTTGCTAACGACCGCGAAACATGTGTGGGGTATTCATACGTAGCCTGAAACTTTTAATTTGCATAACGGACACGCTTTGAACATCAGTTGAAATCCAATACAACACCCCCCTTTTCGTTTTTCCAGTGGCCAATTTAGCTTTGATTGAAACGAAACGCTACTGATATATTTAACTGCCTGTTTAGGAAAGGTTCAAATTTGTAAAGCAATGTAAAGCAAAGTTAACGGACTAAACGTGATGAAATTCAAATATAGCACAATTTCTACGCTCAAGGTGTACACTACACCGAGGTATGAGCGCCATCACGCGAGAGCGAAAAATATTTCAGCACTGGGCGAAAATGTAGCTGTCAAACGATTACGGTTGTAAATAAACATCAGAACGTGTTTCATTCAAAGGTAAACTGCTATTTTCAGCTGCTTAAAGAAACGACGTAGAACAGGAAAATAGAAACAAAAGCATTAGTTAATAGCAATTGGTCCGATGATCGTTCCAGTTCCAAAGTCAATCCAGTTATAGCTTCAACGCAACGAAAAGTAGTAGTGACGATGTATCGTCCGGCAGGTTACGATGATTCGGATGAGGATGAATTTGACGAGTTTGGATACATAAGCAATTCATATTCGGAGAAAAAGATCAATGTAAGAGAAATGATTGAAGTAATGTTTACGATTAGCTAAGCCGGATGTGCATTTTTTTCCTCTTATCCCCAGCAAAATGCTCCAGTTGTTAAGACGTTCTTGGAAGATGACGATACGATACTGTATAACGCTATCCTGGATGATAATCTGGAGGAAACAAAACGCATCATGAAACAAAATGATTTTTTACGTTCTGGTGGAGAACTACGTCAAGGTTGGCCAGCACTATTTTACGCTTGTTACGAAGCCAAGCTGACAATAGTGAAGTATCTCGTAGAGGAGGAACAGCTTGACGTAAACCGGGAATATGAACTGCAGACGGCTCTCATGATTACATGTAGTTCAACACAGTCCTCGGAGTGCGTGTATCAAATTGTCAAGCTACTGCTCGATTATGGCGCCATCATCGGTATGATGGATCAGTATGGACGATCGCCCCTCATGTTTGCCTGCCGGGAAGGTCACCTAGAGGTAGTGAAAGAAATTGTGTCCGAATCTTCGCTGCTATCGGTTGACTATGAGGGAAATACGGTACAGATACTACAAACAAACAATTCTAGCATTCAACTTAACACAGTCTATAGGGTCTTTATTCTAATTATCCTTGTAGGCGCTGTTCCATGCGGTCATTCATAATCGGTTGGAGGTGGTAAAGATCTTGCTACGTGCTGGAGCTCAAACATACGCCGTCAATAGGCAGGGCTACACTCCGAGACAGTGTGCGATAAACTGCAACTATCTCGAAATTGCCGAACTCTTTCCGTTGGAAACGAAAGCATTCGAGATACCGTCCAACTATTTGTGCTACAGCAGCTATCGCAACTTTATCAGCGGCATAGAGGATGACGAACCGCCCGGATACTATCCAGACCTACGACCGATGCTGTTTGGTATGAATAGCGAATCAAAGCTTCACATTTTCGTTGAGTCAGGATTGAATTTGTTCGAATTTCTCACTCTTACCGATGAAAAGTTGTGCAATCTTGGCGTAAAGTATCCGATTGAGCGAAAGCGCATACTGCTAGGGTTGTACGATTTTCATCGTCAAAAATGGTCCAACAACAGTTTGTGGACGATGGAAAAACAGCGCGTCCTGGAGTGAGTATACTGTGCGGCGCTCAATGGTCGGGAGACTGTTTCTCATGGCAATACATTTAACGTGTTTGCTTTCAGCTTTTACGATATTTTGGAAGCCCTTGGGAATTTACTTAAACATCTGACCGTCATGCATGCATCCCTGCTGTATACGAAGCAATTGACAGAAAGGCACGACCCGAAAGCCGTTTTCAGCACTAAACAGTGTGGCGATCTAAACTACCAATTAAAGGAGCTCCGTGCGTCGATCAATGCCTTACAGTGTCATATTACATCCATACACAAACTCTGCGTTCCAAAGCCAGTATTGCTTGTAATGCCATCAAATAAGGACCAAAGAGTCTATGCTAAGATGGTTAAACTTGGCCTCGTCTTGCTAGCCGGCGGACTTGTGATGTATCGAAAGTGGCTGCGATGAATAGGAATATGGCAGGAATGTACCGTTTAATATAAATGGCAATGTTGGCACAATAAGACATATTTGAAATTATAAGGAATATTTGAAATCATTTCACAAATGCACCACGTAAGAAAAAGGAACACTCTCAATCGCGTTGTTTTATTTTAAAAAGCCAAAAATTTCACGTTTTCCCAGTCCTTTGGAATTACGTTGCTCATCCTGCTTTAGCGCACCCATCAGGGCGTGATTAAGCGTTGCGCCAACGCTAGTTGCGGTATCGAAGCATTTTTTAAGTGTTTCTAAACGAATTGAACCCTCGCCTGCGGTGTGCACCGTGGTTATCGATTGAGTTCCATCTGGATTAATTGATACGCCTATCGCCACACTTGCCACGCTGCATTCTTCTTCTTCGGCCGATGGATCTACGACGCACTGGTCACCGATCTTGCAAACAGTCACCAGAATGGGCGCAGTGGCGACGTCTAATCGTTCACAATCGTACGGATCGTCTGAAAGAATCAAATCCATTGCACCGCCGTCATGCATTGCAGTTGAAACCCGTGGAATTCTTGTATTAAACAGAGCTGCTTTCACTGCCAGCGACACTGCATCGAACAGGTTTCCACCACATTCCAAAATCAGCACGTCCACGTACAACTTCCAGCACTGGTGCTTAGCCATAATGCACAGACCGGACAAATCGAAACCCTTTCTCGATTCGTACGCTTTGGCCAAGGTGTTTGATATTTCTGTAGCTAGTTGTTCACCTCCTCGGCCTTCGAATTCAGGTGTCGCATTAGCAGAACAATCGATGAAAAAATCAAGCTTTCCCTCATTCGGTCGGTCAGGATGAGGCGTGTCGATTTCGGCTTTTACACCAACCAGAATATCTGTGTTGGCCATTCGAAGCCTAGCCGAACCGGCAGCATGGACAACTATTTCCGACTCGAGTTCCATCGGCCTGTATTCGCGATTAGTACGTCCATCATTGCGGAGGTTTTTCTGAACACAATGTATAACGGCATGTGAGTGGCACGAACATAAACGATGATCGACGGTATATTACCTGTATTCCATGAAGAATGTATGTTTTTTCAGCTTCGCTAAGAAGAACGTTTGCCATGTTGAACGAATGTGGCGTAAAGTATAGTAATATTTCTATATTTCTATATATTCTTAACAGACCGCCAAGTCTTGTAAACAAACAAATATTATTGCCCACCGGAACGAATGCATGCAACAACTGTCACTATTCACACTAGGATATCCCACCGGTCAATTTTTAAAGGCAGCTCGATGACATTGTTAAAGCCACGGTATACGCACCGAGATGCCAAAAAGTTTGCGGTTGAAAGAGGGGGTTGGGCGCAGACTTTACGTCAAAAAAATTTCATCGAATTGAGCCGAAATCTTCAACCGAGAACATTAGACAGACAGCCGCAAACTCAAAATCTGGATATGTCCAAAAGAAAACGAAGCAGAAACGAATCGAAACAAAAACTCATAACGCAATCTTTTTTTTTTTTTTTTTGTTCTTGTATGACGGCCTGGCCGTATTAGAACATAACGCAATCTAAAATGGTAAAAAAAGCGGCATTAGTAATTTTTCGTGTCAATACGTGATTAACATTTTTCACGCGGATTTTCCACAAATAACCAGCCGAATATAAACCAAAAGCGCGGTAGATGCATATAGGAAAAATTAGGGGAGAGTAGGCCAAGACCAACATGTTTTGCAGGATGGACAGAACATTTGATTCATTTAGCATATAGGTAGTGTAACGACGGTGGACTTTCCCAAAAAAGCTTATTTTCTTATTTATCCCGCACTGCAGCTCCCGCTACCAAAATCACATCCGGACTCCGTCACATTCCCCCAAAGCAAGGACTAACCATCACGCAAAATATGGACACAAACAAGAATGGTGGAGGAATGACATAAAGTTTGCCTTCTTTGGTGTGCTTTTGGTGTTCTAATTGCGGCTACACGAACCGAAATCTTTTTGACGTAAAGTTCTCGGGTTTTGAAGTCTGCGCTTGGAGTTCTCGGTTCGTGTAACGTGGCTTTTACACGTACGGAGACGTAATTCGTTACGTAAAAGATGACAAGCAGCAGTAATTGTAAAACCCGTTATGAAATTTTAAAAGTAGCGTTACGTAAAAATTAGCCGCGTAACGTTTCAGTAACGGTTGAAATATTTCTGAAACGATGCTTAGGTTATGATGAAATCTTTCTGATACAGTTATGAAACTTTTAAAATTCGTTGAATTTAGTTCTTTCAATTTTTTATTCGTTGTTTTGCTGAAGTGAGAAAGAATACAAAATTTAAGGAGTTTGCTCTCTCTATCTGTCGCACGGGATGCTTCGTAGATAATAGTTTGGTTGAACAAACAAGCACAGAAATTCGCAAATTGTTGCACTGTTCATCCTTTGGTATTCGAATATATAGTGGAGCATTAGTTAACGCGTGGTGTGGTGTATGAAAAAGGGTATGTAGTATAAAAGAAAATGTAAAAATATTCAAAAACATATTGCATTTGTGTGATTTTCTGAAGTTTAAACGTAAGCAGTAAACGAACATACATACCAATGTTGTGGGGTATAATGCTAAATGATAATTTGGTTTGGTACAACAAGCATGGCGGTTTCGGTGGTACATACCCGTCGAGCTAAGAGACATGGAGAACTTTCTGTTGTTCGAAATTCCTGGGTGCAAGGTGCAAGCAGCGGTAAAACGTATCTGTTTTGGCCAAACTGCAAAGAACACGTTCTACATTTATTATTAGACGAAAACTCCGTTTCTCAAGCTGGTTGGTCTAAGCAGCAATGCTTAGTTAAGCATGAAGGCCTCATGTATGATAATGCAAACACTCTCGCCGTGAACATGTCTGGCAAATTATCCACCGACACCACTGGAATGGAAACAGAGCTGAGAACTGTGATTGAAAAGCCAATTTATGCTTATTATATTTCGAGAAAATATTAGCTACTTACAATCATTTTAAAATGATCGATGATAACGACGCATGTGACATAGCAGCACCAGTAATTATGACGCCTCTATCAGTATCACCTGAAACAGTTTTATCATGTCCAACGTCACCATCAAAATATTCGCTACCAACAACACCACAACCAGAACAAGCATCATCTACGTTAGGAGCATCGGACAGCGATGCTCAAAATTCCAACCAGACGAAATCTCCTTATGCTGAACGAAAAGAATTACTGACCGAATGCCGAAATCCTAACGAAAAAAAAGGTGGTTTGGGAATAATATAAGTTCAAATAAACACACTTCCAAACTACACTGATGTGGGGAACGCAGATGCTGCTTCAGTAGATACACCTTTCGTATCTAGCATTTAGGATCTCAATGAATTCGAACAGATATGTAATTTTAAAATATTACAAATAGTTGATAAAAATCAAACAAACGGGCTGTTTGCTATTCTTGATGGCATATTCGATAAACAGTTTTTGATTAAGGCTGGTGGCATTGCTCGTCGTACGACTTTCTCGGTTGGAGACTTGAATGTAAGCAAACGAACAAGACTGGTACATAAACAAATCAAATTAATAATCAAACAAGAAGGATTTATAATTACATAACATTCATACATCGGTATACGACCGAGCAATGACACCAGCCTAAGTGTTCATGGACAGGAATTTAAAAAATGGTACCAAAATAGCAATTCATACATACAAAACGTTTTAAAACTATTTAAACATGTTGAAAGTATTAGAATTAAGGAAAGCAAAACTAGCGAGTCCTTTCTAGTTGGCTTACTTTTAACAACTGATTTTGACAGGTAAGTTGTGCGAATGAAGATGTACATACTGGTACCAATATAGCTAACTAGAACACACAGATTCATTGCACAAATTTGAAATTAAAAACAAAGTTGAAGCCATCGTTATTGATAATGCCTCTAACATGAAAGTGGCATGTAATGAACTAAAATTGAATCATATTCCATGTTTTGCCCATGTGCTTAACTTGGTGATTCAACATGCAAATAAGAACAGCATCAAGCCGTTAATAGAAGAGGTAAAGAGAGTGGTAATGTTTGAAAAAAATGGCCAAAAGCCACTCAGACGTTGATGGACACGCAGAAAAAACTTAACTTAGAAAAACTTAAACTTTAGCAAGAAGTACCAACACGCTGGAACTCAACATACAATATGTTGGATCGATTTTTAAGGAACAAGATTTCGATACTCTCGTGCGTGGAATCGCGCAAGGAGACAAAAGCGGAATTCGGGGAAAAAGTGCGCCCAAAGGACATACATCGTCAACTCTCCACGCGTCGACGGAAAAATAGGCGAATCTGCATTAGATTTCGTTTATACGCTATGCAGCGGATCGCCAAGCAAATAGAACTAGACGAAGAGAGTCTATGCGAGTGTATCGTCGACGGGATCGCGGAGAACGAAACACAACGAGCGGCATTATACGAAGCGCGCACGATTAAGAGACTGAAGGAGAAAATTGACTGGCAGGAGCATGCTGCTCAAAGAGGATATCGACAAAAGGAAGCAGGTAGTTCTGCTTGGCAAGAGCGTGTTGTCTCGCAGAAAACAAAGTCTGCGCAACCGCAGCCTGTTGGTTTAGTTTCGTCTCCAGGAAAAAAGTGGCAAAATTGCGGTGTCTTAAGTGTGGTGGTTTCGGGCATATGGTGGTTTCGGGCATACCAGCGATTCGGTGTTTTCAGTGCGGTCTCGGACACCGTGCAAATCAGTGCGAACAGAAGAATAAAAATCAACCGGAAAACGTGATACAACATGTCAAAGCAGAGCTGCCGACAAAATCGATCCTACCCAAGCAAACATTTTGGAGGATTTCCTTATGTACTTCGTTAAGAAGTATATCTTGCGCTCCCTCGCACTCACGCGCTTAACTCCGCAAGTATCAATGTGTTGGTGCACAGCCCGAAATTGATTACCCGTCCACACGCTTCATACGTCTCATACCCTTAAGCTGTTCAGTATATAACCATACCCGCACTTCTCCTACCCTCGCGGTTCCATCGTTGGCTTGGTTTGTTTTCCTCCCGACTCTTTTTCTCTTTCTGGCTACTGCGATCCAAAACCGTGTCTCATGC